>CM076582.1:517729963-517907005 GCA_034641835.2 Pinus albicaulis | reverse complement strand
TGAGCCCTCTCCATGCTGAGCATGAGTATACAGAGATTGGTGATTGATATTAGACGTTGGTGGAGGCAGAGAGGCGGCCATAAGGCAGGGAAGCAATAATTTGAGAGAGGCAACGATGCACAGAAGCGATAGCTTGAGGAAGGGATGCACAGAAGCGATGCACATGAGCTCCATTTCTCCCTTCCAAATTACAGAGGGCTGTGAGTACTTGTGTGCTTCTCTCTATCTACACACATATATTTATAGAGAAGAAAGCCGTGCCGTGTTGGAGATGCAGAGAGATTTTTTGGGGGAGGCGTATGGAAATCGTTGACGAGTTTGATGTTACAGCACAAGTAAAAATTAAAAAAGAAAAAATCTATCCTAATTCATAAAAAACTAATTATACTATCTTTTACTCTTATGAAATTTTAAAAAATAAAATTTCCATGATCTTGTAAATATTTCTACACAATTCCTTTGCCGACGACATTTCAAATCAATACAGACATTTCTTTGATTACTTTTCCAAATTCGACAAGCTTCCATTAATATTTGATAATACTGTGATTCCCTCTGCACTCAAGTCAAGTCAAGTCTTTCATCGTTTTCCCATGTAGATCACCGTTTTTCATATGAATCTCGTAATCAAAGATATTTCCGTGATGATATTTCCAAGCCCATCATTATTTTTCACCGATGCATCACTATTTGTCTTTTTCATGACTTCTGCCTGTTTTTATGTTAGGTTCAACTCAGCGTGTTTGAAGGACGTTGGGCATTCATCAGACAAACGATTTCATATGAATCTCGTAATCAAAGATATTTCCGTGATGATATTTCCAAGCCCATCATTATTTTTCACCGATGCATCACTATTTGTCTTTTTCATGACTTCTGCCTGTTTTTATGTTAGGTTCAACTCAGCGTGTTTGAAGGACGTTGGGCATTCATCAGACAAACGATTTCATATGAATCTCGTAATCAAAGATATTTCCGTGATGATATTTCCAAGCCCATCATTATTTTTCACCGATGCATCACTATTTGTCTTTTTCATGACTTCTGCCTGTTTTTATGTTAGGTTCAACTCAGCGTGTTTGAAGGACGTTGGGCATTCATCAGACAAACGATTTCATATGAATCTCGTAATCAAAGATATTTCCGTGATGATATTTCCAAGCCCATCATTATTTTTCACCGATGCATCACTATTTGTCTTTTTCATGACTTCTGCCTGTTTTTATGTTAGGTTCAACTCAGCGTGTTTGAAGGACGTTGGGCATTCATCAGACAAACGATTGGTCTATTTTCCCTTTTTATCTTATAGCATAATATTTAATTAATAATTAATTGGATTAGATTAGCTTAGTGCTAGACAAATGTTAATATGCATTAATTTTTAATAAACATTAAATGGACAAGTCAAGTAGTCGATACAGACAATTCACAAGATTTAATGGACCGGGCCTTAGAATCTTATCACACTGCGGCTGTTTTTATTGTAGAAATTTGCAACCGATTTATTCGGTCAATACATACATTTCCTTTCATGCATCAATTTACCAACACGAGCACCATTTTTCATTAGAATTTTAGAATACTGCCATTTTCTCTCCATTCAAAATTTCACCCACTTTATTCGCTCACTCAAGTCAAGTCAATACCGACATTTATCTGATCATTTCTCTCACGGGATTTAAAGGACCTGACGTTAGAATCTGATAATATTGTAGAAATTTCCACCCAATTCAAGTCAATACAAATATTGTAAAAATTTCCACCCAATTCATTCGCCGACTGCATATCAAGTGAATACAAACATTTGTTTGATTACTTTTCCAAATTCGGCTGCATTTCTGTGATTCTCTCTGGACTGAAATAAATAATTTGCAGGGAATTTCTTGAGCGATATGCCCACTCAAGTCAAGTCAATACATACATTTCTTTCATCAGTTTTCCATCTCCATTATCATTTTTTATACTAAAAAATCAACTACACCCGTGGACCAGGTGTGACATACTAAGAAATCAAATATCAAAGGTGTTTAAGGGTTTTCTTTTCTTTTCAGTCCTCCCGATCAAAAAAACCATTTTTCAGTCCTCCAGATCCTTGAATATGACTACAAAATAACCTTTAGAACAAAATAAAAAATCTATATTCTTCATTGAGTTTTGAAAAACCCACTCCCTAAGGGCGGAAGCCGAGACCAAGAATCCATTAAAACAGCAAATGACCACATGAAAAAAAAATACAAATAAACATATTTAAAATATTCAAAATGATAATCTCCACTCATATTACAAAACATTCAATTCACTCATCTTCAATAAAAATTTGTGTAGTATTTCATTTTTTTTTTTATTAATATTTTTTTTTGTTATTTCAAATTTGACTATGATAATAAAATAATAATAATAATAATGAACTAAAAATAAATAAGTTTATTTAGTGATATTAAAATAATAATAAAAAATAAAAGTAAAATAGTAAAACTATTTAAAATATTCAAATTAACTTATTCCAAACAATTTTATTTATTATGCAAGTAGATGAATCAAGACTAGAGAGCACCCTCACTAACAACCCTCTTGAAGGTTAGGGTGTACACATGTGCACTTGATATATTGTAATAATAGAATGATTAAATAATACATAGAATATGGAATAGTACTATTCCATTCTAATATATTATTTTTTTATTACTAGGTTAATACATAAAGTTTTATTATTATTTTTTTACAATAACCTATACATTTTATATTAGAAAAATTTGTGAGTAAACTAAATAGAATTGTAATATAATATTAAAATGTTGGGTCATGTCTTGTTATACAAAATATGTAACATTCAAAAAAATTATATTCCCAACCTTTCAGTTCTAGTATTTATATATTGAAATAAATAAAATTATTCAACAAAACATATTGAGTACATAGAAAAATAAAAATAAAACTTACCATAAATTATTCCTTTCAAGGTCTTCATCTTTGAGTCCCGACTAACTCTCCATTGCAGCATCCTCAGGGTACATCTTTACTTCAAAATGGGATACAATATTAACTTCATGTGTGGCATCCACTAGTTCTCAATTTAGGGAGGCTGAAATTTCCAAATAATCCTTATTTTCCAAAGATAAACTACAGAGGGAGGAGTGTAATATGCTAAGCCCCAATCAAAGTGCCACTAACACATTTTTATTCTTTTCACATACTATTTTTTTATTTTGATCTAATCCTAGCTCATATAACCCATAAACAATAATAACATGTCCATTAAATGTCTAACAAAAATTACCCTATAAATAATACAAATAAATATTCACATTAAAGAATAAATCAAAATATATCACTTTATCTTAATGAATTGCACCAATTGGCTATTTATTGAGGACATTCCTCCCACCCTCAAGCACTGTTGTTACAAGACTCATCAACAAGCCACACTAGGGTTGGGGCTATGACAACACAAGGGATAACAAGATCACTCTACCACTCAATCCAATACCCTCAGGTACATAATTAACTCACCCATATTGTCATCCGAATCACTAGCACTATTTTCCCCATTATCCCAAACAACCCAAGAGGTGACCCCCCTTCTTTTTAGTTATAGTCTCACAAGTTAATTCCCTCTAGCAAGGCTCCATTATAAGATAGCGACGAAAATATCTATATCGAGACAATAAAGATACCCCTATTGTAATTTTATATTAGATTCCATGTGTAATATTTCCTCTATAAGTTCCTCCCCCCCCTCCCCCCTCTTGAATATCCATATGAATGAGTAACATGAATAGGTGTGAATGAGTGACGAATCTTGCGAACCACTCATCAAATACTTACTTTTATGCCCCCCGCCCCCCACCCTCTTGAATATCCATATGCTTGAGTAACATGAATAGATGAGAATGAATGACGAATCTTGCGAACCACTCATCAAATACTTACTTTTATGCGCCCCCCCTCCCCCCTCTTGAATATCCATATGAATGAGTAACATGAATAGGTGTGAATGAGTGACGAATCTTGCGAACCACTCATCAAATACTTACTTTTATGTGCATGGATTTAGCTTAACACATGGAATTATCTTAACTCTGGATGGATAATGGATTCTGACACAAAGAAGCAACATGAGGGCATAACTAGAACTCCAAAAAGCCAACCCATACTCTATGGGAGGTAGTGAACTTATAGGGTAAATGGGGTGGTTTCGGATTTACCAATATAGGACTTAGATCCACATATGAGGGTGGGTAAGTACTACGGATAACAAGTGAGACCTCAAGTATAGGAGTTCAAGATATTCATCTAACAATAAATAGTTAAAACCACTCTAGAAGCTTCTAGAAAGAGAAGATTCGAAATTATTTTTTTTTTTAACGAAATGAAGGGTCATTGCACTTACTATGAAAGAAACATGCGCTATTCAGTGTAGATGCTTTGTGTACAACTTGCAATAATGCAGGTTTCATAAAAGGAAAGCGTGATGCGGAAAAAAAATTAGGTTTTCTATTTTTTTAACCTGGGATTCTTGGAACTTTTGGAGAGAGAATTCTCTTGGATTTGCAGGAGATGAATGCAAAGTGTTAATGGATGTTGATTGATCTGGTTTTCAGGGACATTAGATTGGATGCGACAAAATGACTTGTAACAACTCCTTATGTTTATGATCGTTTGATTGGAGCTTGGGGCATGTTTCCCCACCATGATGAGGTCCCCCTATACTTTTCCTAACATATATATGTGAAGTTTGTGCTCCATATGAGGCCAAACTACACCAATACACCATTGAAGTTTTATGGATCCGATATGGGATATGGCTATAATCATCCGAGGGCTCGTAGGGACCTTGCCCATGTACCATCACCTATGATATTGGTGCCACTATGGTCCCAAAGCGTGGTGTTGTAGACCTAGTTAAGGACCTGTCACAACTTGGTGTTGAGACCACGACCACCATCATAGAGACCATGCACACTGCATTGTTCGATGCAATTGTCACATTGCATGGAGAGAGGGTCATACCACCACCATTTCATTATTCCTCTCCAATTAACTTTGTTTATGATAGTTTGTTCAAGATTTTACCTTGTGAGGATATTTTGGCATATGCCTAGCATAAATGCCCTGATGTCATCCAAGAGCTATGGAGGATACATAGCCAACATGACTCAAGCGAGGTACGCATATGCAAAAAAATTGAATCTTAGATCATCAAATTATACATTATTTATATTAATAAGTTTGTATCAGATTGCATTCATATTAATAAGTTCATGATAACATGTAGACATAGGGCTATATGGATTAGATTACAAGGTCATATAAGGTATCAGTTGATCGTCCAATGCAAACTCGAGTAGTGTGTGTGGGCATGGAGTCTCTGCCACCTCCACCTCCACATCATCACACTCACATTGAAGAGAGTAACAATATCTCTCCACGTGAACTGACACTCAAGGTAAATGTTTTTATTCCTAATATTTCAACCGTTTTATTTTTTTTAAAGTTAGATGGTTGTTGATTAATTTGTATACTACTTATAATGTATTTTCCATTGTGTACATAAGCCCAGATACACAGTGGTGTCTAGGTTGCAACAATGTGGGTGCATGATTGGGAGGCATGTATTGGGCGGTCTTGATTGGACCACCTAATTTGGGCTAACCAGTCTGACCATAGGCCGAGGCACCCGAGACTTAGATTGAGTGTGCGACCCCCATCCCTAAACCTTTCATGTGGAATCAATTCAAGTTAATAGATTCATATATAATAAATCAATTATATTTATATTGTTTATTTTAAATGATGATAGTTAATTTGAATACGGAATGCGATATTGCGTCTTGGCATATTGACACCTTTTTTTATCCATGGATCACATAGGGGTAGTGGTACTTATACTAAAATTTGTATATTTCGGGTCCATTTCTATGAGGCATTCATGTACTATACTTTATTTACTTCATATGAATGATTTATGGATTACATAAGGTATTTAAAGTTTATGGGTGTTAATTATTTTAATTTATGGATATTTCTATTATGAAATGTACTTTGTATATATTTTCATATGGAAAATTTATGGACACATTCATTATTTTAGTTTATGGATGTTTATTAATTATTGTTTATGGATGTTCATTAAATTTTAGTATATGGAAGATAATTATTTCGTTAGTTTAAATCAATTTCTACAATATAAATTTTTATTAAAAAAGATAAAAATGATAAGTAAAATTAATTAGAAGACATATCTCATAAATATGATAGTACACACATTTTTCATAACTCATAAGTACATTTAGCATACGATGGTGTACTTTAAAAAATACTTAGCAATAAATTTCTCAATTTCATAGACTCTAAAATAATAATAATAAAATCATGATTTTTATAATAAGTTTTACTTAATTTTATAATAAAATTTAATATAAGTAAATTTGGTTATTTTTATTGATTAAATGTTTAGAAAAAATTAATTTAAAGCATTTTTTATATAAAAGTATTTATAACACATTAATTCTTTTGAGTGATAATGAATTTTGATTTTGATTTTACCATGATAAAATTTGAAAATACTAAAAGTATCTTAAAAAAATTAATATTATTATAAAAAATAAAATATTACTAATCAAAAAATGAAATATGCAATAATATTTTATTTATAATTATCATTTCTAGAGGATATAAATGATGATACCACTGAAGGGAATAATACTTTTAGGGTTCACACAAATTGAAAAAAAAATATGACTTTAATTTGATTATTAAAACATTTGGGTGTTTAACAGATAATTTTATAGATTCTTTATACATATTCACTCTCTCAAGCTGTGAAGTGATGAGGAGTATAAAAGAAAAGGGATATATTCAAATTGAGACCATGCTGAACACTAACATTGACCATTATATTGTAATAAGGAAGTTAAACGAAAACAAACATAAAAGAGAATTATGGCAGAAGGAAAAGGGCACCACATAAGTGACATAACTTATATTTTCCTCTTCTTAGTGCAGTTAATTTTGCAAATATGTCAAGAATGAATAAGACTAGGATAAATGGGAGCATGGGTCTATGCATTGATTTACAATGGCACAACATTGGACAGAAGACTGCCCATGACCTCCACAATGCCTCACATGGTGACAAGGTATAAGACAATAAACTAAAGGATGTAATTTAGTAATTATATGGGGAATGGAAATGTAATATGAAACAATTACATTTCCCTAAGCCTTCATTTCTCTAACCTCTAAATAAACAATTTAGACTTTCTAGTTACTTTAACCAAGAGACACAATGTTGGACTGTAGAATAAAAAAATGTTTAAAACCTCTATGTAGATAAATTTAACGAAAGTATAATAAAATGAAACATATAAATTAAGGACATCAATGACATACCATTCAATGAAAAAATGTATGAAGTTCTTTCCTTGGAAATCCAAATGATTAAGCCAACATTTGAATGACCTTAATTATTGTTTGTTTCTAAATTATTTTTGTAGGATTAAGAAAAGAAACAAATTAGTTTCTTCGAGAATATCTTCCATTTGTTTATAATTTGCACTACACCCTTAACATATATTTATATTTCTTTAAATTATTTTTCAATTATATTGAGAAAATGGAAGTACACTAAAATAAACTAAATGTGTATCAATGGAGAGAGCAATTTGCAAGATATATCTAGCCACAAACAACCAATTAAATTTATTCTTATTTTAATTTTCATATTTCTAAATTACAAAACTCATATGTGAATCTCTTGTTCTAGATTAGATTACAGTTGAATGCAACAAACTCGACTGCTAGGATTTCCATTTTCATCATCTACTCATCTGGCCAACTGGTGATAGGAATGCAAGTCTCCATAATACGTTCATGCTCATATTCTATAATCTTCCATCTCCTTTGTTCACCTACCTTCACTTCGATTTCGATGAGATTGATATGAACTACTATGACTAGATGACTGTATTTGTAAGATATATATTCAAGCATAATATATATATATATATATATATATATATATATATATATATATATAAAGTGACCGCCTTGTTTTTTTACCTTTTAAAAAAATGACCCATCACAACCATGTCACTAATTTTGTATGTGAATTGTCCATCTTCATACGGTCGCACCAACTTGCATTTTACCTATGAGCATCACATGAAAAACGTAACAACCCTAGTTAAAAATCCATGTAAAATAATATAAGACCAAGGTCATGGGACACTTATTCCAAGTTACATTTTGGGAAAAAACATCCTAGTGTGGGTGTTCATTTGGTTTATTATGGCCAAGGAAATTGGAAAACGCAATGGAAAAAGATTTGAAAAGGAAAAGTGGCATTAGTTGGAAGTTTATTTATGAAAATAATGGGAATTGGGAGAAAATGAAGGTGAAAGGTCACAGGTTGCATGTGAGGAGGAAATTGAAGGAAAACGATGGAAAATGAAGAAAATATAGGCCTAATTGATAAAAAGGCTTCTAAGGATTAGTTCGTACATTTGTCCATTTAGTTTTGGAGCTCTCTCTCTATTCTCTATCTCTCGCCCTCTTAGACACTTATAGTTTTCTTGGAGCATTTCGCTTTCAATCAAGAAATGAAAAAAATACAAGACGAAGCAAAGATCAAGCAAGGAAGAGCAGGATCAAGAAGTTACAATGGGTTCACTTGCAAGTATCTATTTGCATGTATGGTTTCCTTGCTATATTTGTAATGCATGGTTATGCATGTGTTTTCTTGGTTCTCTTGTTTTCATTGGCATGGGTTTTGTCAGGTGTGACAATGTTCTTCAGCCTTGCCTTGTCATTTCTAGATAGCCATGGTGTGATGTGGTTTTCATGTTTAAGTAGATCTGGATTGCTAGATGGACTCCAAGATAAGTCTCACGGTGGTCTGAATTATTCACAAATCATAGATGCCATCATGGGCAGGATACAGGTAAATCTGGATGTTAACACCTCGATTGAGCCTAGGAATCCCTTAACCAATGAATGGCGGGATACACAGTAAAACGCAATGGTGGTACCCTTGATTGTGCCTAGGAATCCCAAATTGGGATACACGGTAAATACTTGAGGGTGGAGACCTCATAGGCCTAGTAATACCTTGAATGATAATAGAGGGATACAAGATAATTCTGAGAGGTTAAGATGGAGAAATTCTTCACGATTTAGGTGGAGAGATCCGGTGGAATCCATGCTTGTTTATGGCCTAGTGATCCAATGAGGATTGTGGTAAAGCATGATTCTATTGATGAGGGTAAGGTAGTTTAGCCTCGGGAAGCCCTTGTTGGTTCTCTGGTTATAAGTCTCACATTCATGCTAGGGATATGGCATAGGGGTGATTCGTTGAAGAGATATTTGGATCAGTCAATCCATGGCTGGGTGGAACGTGGTAGTCCCATATTGGGTTGGATTTTTCATTCATCAATAAGAGTTTATTATCCTTGGTATTTTGTGTGCAAATGTATTGGTTTATATGTGGATTCTATGGTTGTTGTATCCTTATTATTTATGTTCGTTATATGCTAGTTATGATCATGTTTTATGATAGTGATGATGTATGTATCTCATCATGTTTCTATTTTTAAATGAATGAACAATGAATATATGACCTAATAGATGATAATGTAGCTAATGCAATGAGGCATCAATTTTTCTTAGGCATTCTCATATAAATATTAGACCCATATGCTCAAATATGTAGTTTAAACGTATAGATTACATATTTGTGACATGTTTGAAGAAATGCCTGTCATGGTTAGTAAGGGTCCAGTCAAGTCCTTGTTTAATTAATTTACTTTGTATCATTATTTTGATGTTATATTTCATTCGTAGAAGTGTCATGGAGTTCTGGGCACTGACTTGGGTCTTACCCCTGAAATTTATCCTTACATCTTGTAGTCACTAGCATAGCACTGGCAGAAAAAAGGTTGCAGTCACACTCATGCATGCTCATGGGAGCGACTGGGGCTCTCAAGCACTTGGAGGGCTTGGCAAGGGTGTGACTGGGGGATTAATGTAGCAAAAACTTAGTTTTTTCTTAGGGGCTAGTCACTTGGAAGGTTTAGATGGCTCATGGACGTATGTTGTAGGTGTAGAGGGTATGTGTTGTTGTGTTCCATTGCTTCCACTTCCTTATTTGACACATAGGGATTTGAATCATATCATAGTAACTCTTAGTCACATGTTTACCCCGATTGGATGGTTAGTTGGGTAGATGTGGGAGGAGAGTGTTACAAAGTGGTATTGGAGCATGGTTCACCCTGTGGATTGGATGGGAAATGTGTTCATCATGATTTAATGTCAATTACATATGTGTCCCTTATACTTATGGTCCATGTGCTTGTTGCATGTGCATGGTGGTCTTCAGAGAGATGTGCTTGGTGCATGGTGGTGGTCATGGTTGCAATGATGTCACCTTGTGAAATTTGATGGGGTATTTTTGGAATGTGTCGTCATGAGTGTTTGATTGGTTATGAATTATTTATGCATGTAAGTGTTTATGTGTTTCATGGATACATTGAAATGGTTGTAGCTTTCATGCCTGAGATCATGATGTGTGGTTGCATTGAAGAATGGATTATGGTTAGGATGATATCTATATGTTGTTATGATTATGTTTATATAGTATGTATCGTGATAATTTGGTCAGTCTTGCATATTAGATATCCTCCATGGATTATATGAAAAAAGAATGATGCAGAACAAGAGAACAAGAAGAAATAAATCTAGTGATTCTTCAGAGTTTTTCATAATTACAGAGACAAGGACCACTCTGAATTAGATATGGATAGGAGGATGGGACTAATGGGGCATATGTGAGTAGGTCTCATGGTGGGACTAGGTAAGATAGAGATGAAACTATCATAGGAGGTAGATCCTTGGATACTCCAGAGAGGAGAGGTGATGGACACATATACTGCTCTAGTTATGCTCATGGCATGCACTATAATGATCATCATTATCATCCTTACAAGAGGAGTGACATGGGGTACTTTTAAGATGAGTTTAAGAAAGCTAATACACCTACCTTTGATGGAGATTCGAAGAATAAAAAATATGCAGAGGCTTGGTTACTTAGCATGAAGAAATTCTTTGAGTTGCATAATTAGACAGATAATATGAAGGCCAAAGTAGTTATCTTCAGACAGAAAGGTAAAGAAGATATATGGTGGGAAGATGTGAAGTGGTTTAGAGACATCAGGAAAAAAGAGTTGAGTTGGCATGAATTCAGGGGACTCTTTAGAAAGAATTACTTGTGAAAAAGGTACTACGATAGCAAAGCCATAGAATTATAATGAGCTTAATATCGGTTCGATAAGATATGAAGAGTATACGATTAAATTCTTGGAGTTATTGAGGTATGTACCATATATTAAGGAAAAAAATAATAAATTTCATAGGTTTTTCAGTGGATATCAATTAGCATTTAGAGATCAGATTGAGTATGATGAGCCTCGGTCACTTGAGGAAGTTATTGGGAAACTAAAGCACTATTATAAGCATTCAATATGTAAGAATGAATCTAAGAAAGGATGGAAAGGAAAACATAAAGATAAAGGTAAAGGTAATGGAAGTCGAAAAGAACAAGGCCTCAGAATCCATAAGGAAAATAAAATGTTGCTAATTACAAGAATTTCAATGTAGTTAGACACGGGCATGGGTCATAGCCTGGAGGGAAGTAGAATAGAGGTGATGGTACAAAACTATTATAAATTTGGATATGTAGTAAGGAGAATCTCAAGGGATATTTTCCACAGTATCAAGGTTGTAAGTCGCAGATCTATAGTGCATAGGAGGCGTAGACTGTTGGGGATGTTGGGAATAGCACTCCTCGTATCGATGCACCACTGGATAATAGGTAAGAATATCATCAAGCATCTATCATTGAGATGGACAATAAGATTTTTGATCAATTTGTTTCTATTTTTATTAACCCTAGATCTAATTATATTTATGTTAACGCTACCATGGTAGATAAGTGTGGTTTGAACGAGGAAGTGCATGCAAAATATTGGTTAGTGCAATTGGATACAAATACCCAGAAGAGAGTTTATTATTGGGTAAGATCTTGTGCATTTAAATTGATTGGTATGCCTACCTTAGCACATCTGAATGTATTTCCATTAAGATTGAATAACATGATTTTGGGTATGGACTAGTTGTATCTTCATAGGACCAAGGAGGATTCTTATGAAAAAGCTATTGAAGGCTTAGATGAAAATGGAGTACAAAGAGTCTTGCGAGGTAAGAAGAAAACAACATTAGATAGGATGGTGACAGTTATGCAAGAAAAGTGTAGTCATAGGAAAGGATGTGTGTTATTTTCAATGCACATTTCCATTGAAAAAGGTAAGGAAGTCGAGGATGTGGATGTGTTAAGCAGGTACATAGTTCTATAGCATTTGTATGATGTATTTACCGTAGATATTTCAGAGTTTCCACCTCATGGGGAAGTAGACATTTCTATTTAGTTGGTACCAGGGGTAGCACCAACATCTATGTCACCTTACAGGATGAGCACACCAGGGTTGGTAGAGTTGAAGTTGTAGTTGAAGGAAATGTTGGAAAAGGGATACATTAAGCCAAGTGTATCACTGTGGGGTACATCGGTCTTGTTTATGAAGAAGAAATATGGTACTCTCAAGTTCTTCATTGATTGCAAGCACTTGAACAAGGTGACCATGAAGAACAAGTATCCATTGTCGAGAATTGATGACTTATTTTATCAGTTGAAGGGATAAGTAGTGTTCTAAAAGATTGATTTGAAATTTGGCTATCATCAAGTACACATCAAGGAAGAGGTCATTTACAAGACAAATTTTTGGACCAGGTATGGGCATTAAGAATTTTTTTAGTTCTATTTGGTTTGACTAATGCTCCAACTACTTTTGTGTGCTTGATGAATAACGTGTTGTATCCATATTTGGACAAGTTTGTTATTGTCTTCATGTATGATATATTGGTATATCCTAAAAATTAAGAAGATCGTGACAGAAACTTAGCAACAATGTTGATATTGTTGAGAGAGGATCAATTGTATGCTAAGCTCAGCAAATGTAGTTTCTTTCAGATAAAGGTACACTACATGGGACATGTTGTTTCCAAGGAAGGTATAACAGTGGATCCAGAGAAGATAAGGGCTATCATGGAGTGGGAAGCTCCAAGAAATGTGGATGAGGTAAGGTCCTTTATGGGGTTAGAAGGTTATTACAGGAGGTTCATCATGAACTTCTCACATATTTCTTATCCTATCACATCATTGAAAATGAAAGGTAATAAGCTTGAATGGAAAAAGGAATGTGTAGCCAGTTTTGAGCAGATAAAGCAGTTTTTGACACCTGCTGCAATGTTAAAGATCATAGACCTGGAAAAAGAGTTTGTAGTGTGTAAAGATGCTTGCAGGAGAGGGATTCGTGGAGTCCTTATGCAGAATGGCATGTAGTATGTTAGGAGTCATGAAAACTAAATGAGCACGAGTAGGATTATCTGACACATGATGTTTAGTTGGAAATGATCATTCATGCATTGAATATGTGTAGGCACTATCGTATGGGTAGAAATTTTTTATTGATGAGTGATCATAGTGGATTGCAGTATCTATTTGACCAATCAAATCCAAACACCAGGAAATCTAGAAGGTTGGCCATGATCAATGAGTTTGACATTGAGATCAGGTACATCAACGATAAAGAGAATATGGTTTCATATGCTCTTAGTAGGTGGATACAGGTGAATCATACATGAGCTATGATTTCCTATGGGACAGATCTACGTGATAGGATATTGCAGGCAAGTCAAAAAGATGTCAGGTATATCGATCTTATGCACACATTGCAGTAGAGTGTAGGTACAAGTATAGGTAGTGGTATAGGTACATGTATATGTAGTGGTACAGATACATGTACAGGTTCACAGAAGGTGGAATATCATCTCATAACAGATAGCTTGATAAGGTTTAGAGACATAATATATGTACCAGATAGTAGTGAGCTAAAGAATATTATATTAATGGAGATTCACGTGAAAATGTATTCAGGTTACCCAGGTTACCAGAAGACACTAACGATAGTAATTGTTTTTTTTTATTGGACGAATTTGAAGAAAGATGTGGCAGAGTTTGTGACTAGGTTTGTGGATTGTTAGCAGGTAATAAAGAGTTTAAACATTCACGTGGATTTCTACAGCCGATTTTGATTGCATAGAGGAAATGGAAGTTCATTTCCATGAATTTCATTACAGGTTTTCCGAGGACATATAGACAACATGAGCACGTCATTGTTTTGCTGGATAGGTTGACTAGGGTGGCACACTTCATTCTAGTGATGACTACGTATTCAGCTAGTGATGTGGCACAGGGATTCATCAGAGATGTGGTAAGATTGCATGGTGTTCCAAAATATATTGTGTAAGACAAGGATGCAAATTTCACTTCCAAATTTTGAGAGGAGTTGCTTGCCGGTTTAGGTACAAAATTTGCATTTAGTACATTTTATCATCCGCATAAAGATGAACAGACTGAGAGTATCAACAAGATATTGGAGGGCTCATTGAAGATGTATGTGATTCATCAAAAGAGGGCATGGTAGGAGTACCTTTCGTTGGTTGAGTTCACTTGCAACAATGGATATCAAGAACATTTGAGGATGAGTTTGTTTGAGGCATTGTATGGGTCGAGTTGCAATACTCCCATTAGTTGGAGTGATTCAGTTAACAGGGTATGTAACAAACATGTTAGCATAAATGGAACATGAAATGCAAGTGATCAAGAAGAATATGAAACCAACATAGGATATGAAGAATAGTTATGCATATCATAACATGTTGTTTAAGGATTTTTTGGTTGGGGAGCATGTGTAATTGTGCATCAAGCCAAAGAAGAGCTCCTTTTGGATTGGATTGTGTGCCAAGCTGGCACCTCAGTTTTATGGATCTTTAAAGATTCTAGAAAGGATTGGGTGAGTAGCCTATAGACTTGCATTGCCTCCCATAGTGAAAGAAGTTGATGTTTTCATTGTGTCATTACTTAAAATGTATGTTAAATATGTTGATCATGTGATTGAATAGTATGTATTACAGGTGGAGTCTGAAGGAGAATTCTAGCTAGAACCATAATGTATTTTGCAAAGAAAGACGATGAAGCTCTGGACCCAAAAAATTGAGTAGGTTAAAGTGCAGTGCAAGAACCTTGGGCCCAATGAAGCTACATGGGAGATGATGGATTAGATGTGGGATATGTATCCTTCTTTATTCTTTTCTTGAGCGAATGTCCTTCATATATGTTTTCGTATATATTTAGTTATATGTTTGATGTGGTAATTTGGTATATGTACATATGTATATGGATGTAAATACTGACATGAGATATGTTGTAAACTTAGTTCCACATGCACACTCTATAATAGAAAGCTAGGTAATGTGGGGTTTTCATTGCTTTCCCTTGTGTGATACTTTCTTCTAGTAGAGAGCTTAGATTCTTAGTGTAGCAGACTATAGTTGTACAAACCTCCACACAAATAATTGAAGGAATTGTCAACAACAAGAAGTTAAATGGATCATCAACAAATGCAAGAAGAAGAAACATGTAGCTACCTACATCAAAAATAAGGTTTGGTAATTTTCTTTGCAATCTTTAAATTATTACATCAATTTTTTCAGTTAAAAAAATTTCGATAGCTACCTTTCACTCAAGACCTCATTGTCCCAAAATTTTGGTGTTCCAAGGCCCTAATTTTTTATTTTTATTTTTGGTTATAACTTCATAATAACCTCAAACTATCCCTCATAAAAAACTTATCTTATTTTTTAAAACATTCTCTTGAGATTTCAAATTCCTATCAAGCCTAATACTTCCTAAACCCTATCTTTTCATAATAATAATATCCTATTTTACTATTCTCCTTATTATCCTTATAACCATAGGAAATTATTCTTCATAAATGAGGACATGATACAAGGTTCCAAAATAAATATTCTTAGAGTACACGGGTTAAAGTATAAAAGTTCTAAGTAATTAGACTAAAGACATAGGGATAAATGTAGAGAATGGAGCAATTATTATAAATGAATGTTATTATAGGGATACTATAAATCTAAAAAGACAAAGCATGATAGTTAAAAGAGAGGGATTTTATAATGTTTTAGATGTCAGTAAAACTCATGAGTAATTCGTAAAAATAAATTGAGCTTCATAAAGTGAAAAAAAAGTGATTATACTCAGTTTTTGGAAGCACAAAAAAAAGTTTCATAATACTCTCTTTTCAAAGCACATAATACCCTATTTTTAAGGATATGAATTACCTCCTGGAATAAGGAGAAATTCTTATGCCCATATGAGTCTAAAGGTAGAAATTTGGAACTTGAATTAGTTTGATATTGAGAGTAAGTGTGAATGTTTAAGTGAGCATTTGGTATGGGGGTTTCACTCAATTATCCTCTAATATATCACATGCATTCATGGCATACTAAACAATACTCCTAGTTTGAATATATATTGGAAAATACCTTTAAAAATCACATTATATAACCCCATACCTATATGAAGCCAATACACATTCTAAATTTAAAAAAACCTTAATTTCACTATATGTTGTAGGTATCCATTTTTTCATTAATTTTGTTAATACCCAATTATATTTTTTCATTAACTTTGAGCTCCATTTTTTATACCTACAAATATAAAAACCCTTTACCCCATATATATCCCCTAATATATTATGTCTCTTTTTCCTCAATATGTGTCCCCAAATATGAATGCATGTGGTATGGTATTTATCCCCTAGTGAAGCCCCCATGGTATTTAGTTATAACCCAATTCACATACAAATATTATGTTAGGAAAAAGAGTTATCCAGTGATTTGAGCAGTGTGCATTTTGTAGTAAAAAAGAAAACACATTCACCATTGCACACATAGAAATGAGTTTCAAATAATATCATGAGTCCATTTTCATTATTTCAACATAGAGGGGGACAAACTCGTGGAAGAGAAACACCCAACGGTTAATTGTCAAGGAGCAAGGGAACAAGTGTGTATTTGACATCTCAAAACCATCAATTTTAGCTACAAATTGTATGAAAATGAACTTAAAACATGAATAATATGTGTGTAAGGGAATTTAAATGAAACCTTGGGTTTTATATAAGTGATGTCTAAGGAAAAAGATGAATATCGAAACATGTTCTCATAGTAAATCCACTCAGGAAATATTTAATGCAAATAAAACACATTCTCATTACCACTTAGAAATCAGTTTTTGTTCTTAAAAGCACATTTTGAAAAAAATCAAAAAACTGATTTTCCTCGAAAGTATTTAAAATCAATTTGTCTTGACAATTGTCTAGGTATAATTTTTTTGTTTCATTTTAGAGACAAAGAATTTACATGTCATAGTTATTCAAAAAAATTTGTTGAAGCAAGAGCTCTATCACTTAGAAGGGTTTCATATTGATTGCTATAAAAATTTACATGTCGTTTCAAAATTTCAAAGACCAAATTTATCCAAATGTTAGTGAATTTTTATATGGAAAAAATAAAAAAAGGAAGGGTTTTGTTTTAATCAATTCTCAGAGGTTACACGAAGGTAAATTATGATCAGTGACTCAAAATTTCATGAATCACTTAGAACTTGTTTTACCCTAAATAATTTAAGTATTTTTTCAACTGAGATAGGGTATTGTAAGCTCAAGGTTCCTATTGTATTTTTTCATCATGTCTAGTGATTCAATAAAAAACCACATTGACGATTTGTTAGCATATTGTGGGTATATAATACCTTGTAGATGATTAGGCATACAATTTCAAAATCTTGGGCATAAAAGGATGAAAATTTTGATATATGATCCAAATTGGATCATTATGTTTCTTTCATCCATATCAATGATTTCAGAGTGGAAAAAGTGGAGGACTAAGCCCACGAGACCATTTTTACCAGTGAGAACTAGTTTCGAAAATATGGGTCTGAATCGTTCATGGAGAATTTTGAGGGATCAAACGATGTTTTTTCGGGTATAATTTTTCTTTGATAGTGCATAAAATTTTCTTCATACTCTAGACACTGATATCTTCCCAATAATGCAATGACCACATCAATAAAAGTTTGTATATAAAATTTATGCCACTCAGAAGTTGATCTTCCTCTTTCCACCACCATAATTCGAGAGGGTGCCACATCATCCCCCATTATTCATGTAAAAATTGGATAGCCATGTAGAAGACTCTACAGAAGTTCATATTTTATCTTTAATTAAGATTTGAGGTAGTCAAACATAACAACTAGTAGGCTATCAAGTTGTGTTATAACTAATCCACTACAAGGAAAAGGGGTTCTATTTTATTTTGTAGTGTGTTTCCTCCAAATATAAGAAAAAATTGCTAAAAGGGATAGGATATAGAGAAAATAGACAGGATTTGTACACTATAGTATCCCACAGGCTACAAGCCATAATTCTTTGTACTCGTAGCAATTTTCTACTTAGAGAAAGAGATCAAAGCAACCTTACCGTCCAGTTGGGTTTTCTCTCGAAATGGTTTCTCACATTATATCTTATGTCAAATCATGGTTTCTGATTTTTCTTTCACTGTTCTCAATTTTCCGTATAATTTTAAATTGCATGCATACTCAATTGCAATATATAGATACATAAATCTAAATAGAAATAAAACCATAATATTGTAGATTTCATATTTCGCTAAATATAATTTTATCAGATATGTTGTGATGAACTGTTTCATGAAGTATCCATGGTTGTTTATGGATCATATTGGTATCAGAGCAATATTATTTGGGTATATTGTGGATTTTTGTAGGGGATCTATATTAGCTAAGCCAAAATTAGTGAAACCCTAGTCATGGCCAATGTATCTGTGAATATCACTCTTGATCCTACAAAGGAGAGTATTTCACAAATGGAAGCAAAAGTCATGGATATAAATCATAACATAAATATCCTCACGTCGTCATGAGAAATAGTCTTCGACAATTTAAGAAGATAGGGGTTTTAATGCAGAGGATATATTAGATGAGAGATTAGGAGATTGGGAAGAAATAAAGAACCAACTGGAGAAAGAACCCAAAAAGGATCAACCAAGTTCAAGGGTCATGAATAATTCATATCCCCTATTCAAAATGGAAGTGAAGGTTGATATCAAGTCATACCAAGGTGAGATCGATGCTCTGAATCTAAATCATTGGTTATAAAAATTACAACTTTATTTCAATGTCCATCATGTTGACGAAGAAAAAAAGCTATTTTCATTCTCAACCCTCTTAGTATAGCAAAGGTGTTATATTCTTTCAACCAAATGTATTGAATTCAAATATATATATAGATATAGATTAGGATTATTAAATTTAGGAAAAAAACTAATTAATATTTATTTTCATATTTTAATATGTTTTATTATATTTATTAATGTGACTTGTTCATATTATGTTGACTTTATTTAAATGCGTGTATTTAATTGACCTAAGTGAAGGGAGATAAATTTATTTATTTGACATGGATAAAGCATAGGGGGAAGAAATTTGGGGTAAATTTCTCCAATAAAAAGAAAATTGGATGTTTCAAGTACTCTAATATTTGAATCAAAATTTATCAATGTTGGGTGTGTTATATTCTTTCCATCGATATCCCCATGCGTAGACCCAATAATATTTGGGGGGACCCATGGATGTGGGGTAGACCCAAGTATGGGGGGCAAACCCAAAGTTGGTGGGAAACCTACCCATGGTTTTCGGCATGATGGTTTTTTATACATGGTATTTTGTAGATCTGGTCAAGGGAACTACAATTATGTTCTAATCCAGGCTTAGTGGATTAGGGTTAAAGAATGCTTTGACATGTATATATATATATTGTAACATTTAAATAAAAATAATGAAAATTCAATATGGTATTTCCAGTTTTGGGATCCAGGAGAAAATATTTGTGTATATTTGTTTTCTGTTCTAACCATTGTATATTTTTCTATTTTAAGAATTCGTTTGTAGGTAATTTTTGTATAGGATTAAAACCTACAATAAAAACTTGTAAGTGACTCATATTGACTTGAATTTATTAAAATTATTTTAATTAATTGACATAAGTTGTAGAAATTACTTAAAATTTGCAACTACTGATGAAATCTGGCTGAAATCAATAAACACAAATTTTGTCTACTCAATATGCGGAATGGAAAACACACAATATAAACACATGCAATCATTCAATCACAATGAAAACAATGTTTTTATAGTGGAAGCCAAATAGGAATACACCTATCCTTTGTTTGTGTTATATCATATGAGACAATGATCAATTACAATGAAAACTTCAATCCTTGAAGCTAAACATGCACTGTAATATTGATATCCTACTCTGACCAACACTTAGCCAAAATAGGCCTTGAAATTCCTCCTACTTCCTTGCACAATTCCGACTCATAAAGAATAGTAAGACCCTATTTCCTTGAACAATTCCTTAGGAAATTAGTTCACCTACTACATGCAAACACTGTGCACTCACTAGTATGCAATAAATATTACACCGATGCCTTTTTCCTCCACTCAATTAGGAAATTCAAATTCCATGCATGACAAAGAATATTTTTAGTAAATTTACCTTCTAACTGAGATATTAGTGAGTTAACAATAGTTACAACTACTCAACTTAACTCCTATTGGCTTTATTCATGACTAGAGCTTGGATTACTGAGTTTCACTAACTATAACTCCACTAGATAGCTAGATATTAGCAATCAACTCATGCAAAACTCTACTTCTTTCCCACAAAATTGAATTGACTGACTTAACTAAGTGAATTTTCCATGTCACTCCTGCTAACTGCAACTCAAATCATCCTATTGTTGTGGAAATTCAAATTCTTCCATTTGATTAAAGCACAAGTCAAATGAACCCTTTTGTTTCTACAATTTAACATCAGTGGAGGAAAATAAATATATTAACCTAACGTAACTAGAGCATAAGGGCTAGGAAATTTGGGACAAATTCTTCAACAAACTGAAAATTTCATTTTTCTTAGACTTTAATGTTTTTATTAGACATCATCAATGCTTGTTAGGAACTCATATTGACTTGATTTTATTTAAATAATGTATCGAATCAACATAAGTGGAGGAAAATCAGTATATTAAGTTAATAAAAGTGGAGCTTAAGTACAAAGAAATTTGGGAGAAATTTCTTGTACAAAATGAAATTGCATTTTTCTCCAACTTTAATATTTTTATTGAACTATATGAATGCTTATGAGTTACTCATATTGACTTGAATTATTAGGATGGAGAAATGGAGTGACCTGGTCATATTAACTTATTAAAATTAGTGTATTGAATTGAGGTCACTGAAGGGAAATAAGTGTATTGATTTCGCATAAATAAAAATAGTGGTAAAAAATTTGGAGGACATTTATTTAGTAAAGAGAAAACTTGATTATATTGGGACTCTAATATTTGTATTTGTTGGATGGATAAATTGTTCTTGCGGACAAGACATATCTCTCTAGTATGTTACAATAACTAGCAACAAACAGATAGATGTAAACTACTTTCTATAGATTACACTTGATATAGAATTATCTATAATGAAGGATTTAGGACTTACCTATAGTCCAACACTGATTGTAGTCTTCTTTCTTGTCACTTTGAATAAGTCTCCTTTTGGGATCTGCAATCAAAAACATGAAAGAATCAGAAGCACCTGCATAATATAGACTAATTCATAAACCATAAACCTATCTTGATGATCAAGGAATGCAAGAAATAAGCCATTTAAATAAACAACTTATTGAGAAAACATGATCCATTTGTATTATCTTTGATGAAAAAATAAGCCTTACAACCGTGTTCACCTTGATGTTGTACAAGTCCTTCCGAGGTCCGGAACAAGCATTTCCTCTACTTTGATAAGAATTTTCACTCTCTTGACTAACATACACATGAGTGTGTAATCATTCCCATATGATAAGCAGTTAAGAGAGTCTGAGTTTCTCCAGCAATTCTCCTCAAAATATCTCAAAGCCTAACTCCCCTTGAGGCTGAACTATGGCATCAATTTATAGCAAAAGAGAAGAGCTTTTAGCTCCAAATAAGAGGGGATAGAATCCTCTTTCAAAGGGATTAAGTTCCACATACCAAGGGCTAGGCTCTTTTAATGGAGGGATGAATGTACATGAAAGGAGCGAACTTTCCACTGAAAAATTTCTTTAAGAAGCTTTGAGATTCAACCAGCTAGGCTTCCAAATTTTACTTCTGCCTTCACTTTTCCTTTTACAGGGAACCACACCATAAATCAATACGAAGTGCAGCCAGTTCCACATGTTCTAAAAGCAACAGATGCGGCACCGTAGGCAATACTAAGAGAAAGTGTGGTACAAGTATTTTATGACTTTATAAGCTTTTCTCTCAATTTCAAGGCTTGGTTTTAGGAACTTGATGTTTTTAGACTTCTAAGGGAGTATTGTATGAGTAATGATGAACGCATACATATATTAAAACATCATGGTGACAATTTTAGTGTAACATATTTCCCTCTAAAGTGCGAAGTCTAAAACCATTCAAAAAGTGATGTACTTTATCACTTCGAGGATTAGCTTGTGGACACCCTAGTCAGAATCCTATAGAAAAATTCAATGAAAACACACACACACACACACACACACACACACACACACACATATATATATATATATATATATATATATCATCACTGACGTAGGCATTCCCATACTCAGAGAAAAAACTAACGAAATCAAATTTTAACTAAAATGTTCTGGTATAGAAATGATTCTAATATTACATCAATAATGTAGACACAGTATAGACGCAGCCATCTGTTTATGAATATTCTACTTCATAATGAATAATAAAACTCCTCGCAACTTGGATGGTGGAAACTAGATCCAGGGTCTTGATTTCCGCTACCCGAACTAGTACGATTCTATCCATGCGGTTGATTGTGTCGAAGTTGAACATGGTAGAAACCACTTGATTACGAGTCAATGATGTGAATTGTTAACAAGTGTGAGAGAAACCACCAATAATTAAAATGGATCTCAAATTACTCACTACAATCCTTGAAATTTGCATAAATGATCTGAAGTAGAACATCTCACGGAATCATTCGATTGAAGGTCAATCATGCAACCTGTCATCGAAGGTGAGAAACCTGCCATTAAGGCATGCAGATTCCAAGGTACTGAAGGATTCTAGATCAACTTCCTAGATGATGAGATGTCGTCGATAGAAAGTGATCCGTCGTAGGAAAGCCCATGACATGAAACAATTATATCAAGTTTTGTAGAAATATTTTGGAAGGAATGACTCAGGGATGGTCAATGCGACTGCAAACAAATGTTTGCAAATGAATGGTTTATTTGAACCATCCTCTTCAACACATAACGACACTGTAGATGCTTTGGTGACAATTGACCTAAGCTAATACCCAGAAACCGGATGAATATTTTCAATATGATTTTATTAACTGATAGGAAAAGGATTTTCTGAACCCAGGTCGAAGTGTGACGAAAAGTGTTGTGTTCAAGAGCGGTAGAATTTTTTTTAAACAAAGTGTGACAAACGGATTTGTTTTCTCTCTTTTTCCCCAACCATTTCTGGCAAGTACCTCTTTATTTTTGACAAGCTTGAGGAGGATAACATTTTCTTGTTATATAAGCTCATCCTTCAGATGAGTCCAACTTAGTTTAAAGTCGAACCCTAAGAAGGAGTGGTTTATTCCTGTTTATAATTTACAGGTCCTTTACTCTTAAATTTGAACAAGTCCAGTATAGGAGAAACTCGATGTTTTTCAATTTTAGGGAGTCAGAAGAAAAAAATTAAGAAAACTCCGTGGCTATACTTTTTCGTAAATTTAGTCTCTCAAGCCCGAAAAAGGATAAAATAATACAGGAGAGAACTCTATTGACCATGATTAGTCAACATATACCTTTTTTGTAAATAGTCCATTTCAATCTGGAAAAGGGGTAAACTTATACTGAAAGGATGACCATTCATTTCCTTTAATGAGTTCGAATAGTCAAGTACTCGGTAACCTTTTCATCTTTAGAGAGTCTGAAAAGGGCTTAAAAGAGAACTCTAGGTTTTCGCTTTTTCGTAATTTTTTAAGAGTCCGAAAAAGTGATAAAAGTGTACTCAGTAGTTTCTCTTTTTCTGTAAGTTTTAACGAGTTCGAAAAAGTGATAAAAAATGTACTCATTCTCTTTTTCATAATTTTTACCGAGTTTGAAAAAGTGATAAAAGGTATACTCCTTTGTCAAAATGACCATTTCACCCAAAAAATCCTGTATTCTACACAAAAACTTGAAAATTAAACATAGTTGTTTATGATTAATAAAAATAATTTGGAAAACCACTTTTCAAAGGGAAAAATAAAAATAAAAAATTATTTATTCAAAAAATATTATAAAAAGGAGTTTTTTAAAATCATTTTTACCATTTGATTTCAGAGTGAAAATTGAGAGCCTTTGGTAAAAAACGTTCTGGAGAAGATTGCGGAAGATTCGCCTGTCAGAATCGAAAACCGTCAATTCCAGGTAATCCACATCATCCTTAGCTTCATTTTTGTCCATTTAATTTCTCAATTTAGGCCTTATATTGATTTTTAAGGAGGAAAATAGGTTCAAAAATTCACTCATGGGCGTCCGCAGGTAAGACACATGAAACTTGCGAACCCTGAAAATTTTACAAAGGGAAAATTGTCGTGGTGCTGCACCTTATGCATAAGATACATGCAGATCCAAGCAATGTTTTTATGTGAAAAGTGCGGAGGAACCGTAAGGAAAAATAAAATGAACAAATCTCCCAATTTAAACCAAAATTTCTCACTCAACTTGTTTCTGACCTTTCAATTTGTCTATTGCAGGATATTGATAATGCTTGTGTGGCAAGAACATGAGCATGAAGAAGTTGATGAGACTGCCATGTTACATCCACCTACATTACACATTTTGAGAGAATGCGGTTTGTACAAGTTCTGGGCCATTCAAGGTATGAGGGATCAAGTGGATTTTCTTACCTCGCTAGTCAACAAATGGGACACACAGGAACAATTCTTTATCATTGGAGGACACTGACTCAAAATTGAGCTGGAAGATATATACCTCCTCGCTGGTTTATCAAAGAGGGGTGAGCCACTATCTTTTTTTGGGGCTACGGAAGGTGGCTAGTCTTTCTCTAGCCTTCAGGAATAATTTTTCAATGAAGAATAAGACCCCAAGGATAAACGTATTGACATAAAAACCATTATTCATCCTGAGCTTAAAGTGGTTGTATTTACAGTAACCAGGTTGTGTGGGAGCGCAGCTCCACATGTCGCTACAAGATCCCAAATGTAAATTGTCGTTGACTGCTTTAGAGGCACCATTTTCAACTGGTGTGAGGCAGTGTTGGCCAATGTCAAAGGCCAATTGACTAGAGAAAAAAACGTGAAGTTGAAAAAATTCGGATATGGATCAATCGTGGTTACATTTTCTCTGGAGAGGATTCCTTTATTGGCCCCACAACTTATTGTAGTTGATCATATTGGAGTCAAAGAGCCTCGAATGGTTCGATGGGTTGCATTGATGGCCCATCACAGTAAAGGCAGTGAGGTTGTTCATTTTACCTCAGCATATTTCAATTGGTTGGAGAATCAAGTCTTCATGATAGAATATTTTCCTTATGTTGGGATATATTTCCATGGCGACCGAGAGATGTCTCTTCCTCTAGGGACATAGTGGGATGAGTCAGGTAAAAATCTTTTTGACATGTTCTAAATTCTAATTTTTATTTTATTTTTTGAATTTTCCAAAAATGATGACAAAATTTTCAAATGCAGATGTGGGTCCATGTCGAACAGCCACTCTTCGTCCTTTTGATAGGAAGCCAACTGCAGCACCACCACCACCACAGGATCAATTAGGAGAGGTCCTTACCGACTTGGAAAGCCATATGGAGTGGTTGACTTTAGATATTCTAGAGACTACCATAGATGAAATTACGCTCCGCTTACAGAGATATGTTATCGGGGTTCCAAAACCGTTCGGGAGATTTCTGAGCAAGGTGGCACAGGTTGTAGTGCTTTATCATGATCATCACCATGGATAGTGGATGATTGATTTTGTAGACGTGTATCATTTTTTGTATCACATTTTTCCAATCATAAGGAATTTTGAACCTATGATCGAAGACGATGTAACATTTTTGAAAACACTGCTCTTATGCTATGATATTGCTACTATTTCCAGTTATCTATCTTAACATGTTATCGAATGTTATTTTGATCTACTGCTTTAATTATTTCAAATGTCTTTTTATAACAATAGAAGCTACTACATCAGCTAATGTGTTTAAATTTATCAGAATATGTTGATACTCAATATAATCAAATTATCATTCCAAGAGATGAACTTTCAGAAATAATCTTAACAACACTGGGTTTTTAATTTCATATACTCTATTTAATTGTAATACAACGATTTTAGAATCTAACCTAACGATCAAACTTAGAATTCCAAATGAAATGGATTCAGACAATAACTCAATAACTGCGCTATAATATGCAATATTGTTCGTCGTTTGACCGAGGCTTACCCCATGCATAGATACCAACTCATCAGTGGGTGAATAAATAACCCAAGCTGCGGAAGAAATGTTCCGTGTACTACGACAGGCACCATCAACAAAACCAATGTATGTTTGAAGGGACGTCGACATCTAAAAAATCAAGACTGATCGAGATAAGCAGGGATAGTGGTAAAAGCACACTTAAACTAGGCACGCTTTCTAATCTACAACACACTAGTTTATGAAAATAACTAATATACAGTGAAGTCTCCACACAAGAGTCAAGAATAATATCTCTTCAGATAAAGCCCATTTCTGGGTTTTCCTAAAGGGACCCCGTCAAAGTCAATCAATTCATAGGCCCCTTTTGCAAGCTATTGCTTGACAATATAAGGACCATGCCACATGGGTTCAAATTTCTTAGCCCCTAGCTTGTCGTTAGCTTGATCTTAAATAAAGACTAGGTTTCCTTCTGAGAAAATACGAGGTCTAACACTTCTATCATACCGATATTTCATTCGTTTCGCATGAGTTTCGGTAGCTAATGCAGTGGTGCACTGATTCTCATCTAATTGAGCTAAGTACAAAAAGCATTTATCCTCTTTAGAAGTGGTCGGTTGTAACTCTATGGCTAGTTGGAGTGATAGTATCTTGCATTCAGTCAGTAATACCATTTCTAAACTGTAAACTAGTTGAAAAGGGGTAAAACCTGTAGATTTTTTGGTGAGGTTCAATATGCCCAAAGTGCTGAAAAGAGCATGGTATGCCAATTCAATTTATGAATTCTGATGATTCGTTTGACCATGGTGACTAAAACTTTATTGATAGCTTTAACCAGACCATTAGCCTGCGGGTAATATGGTGTAGAACTATCATGGCACAGGTCAAGTTGATCAGTCAGTTCGGTCACCATGATGTTTCGAAAATGAATCCCATGGTCAATAATTATCGCTTGGGGTACACCAAAAAAAGCAATCACATGATTGAACATGAAAGTAGCTGTAGTTTTTCCATCTGCCGCAAAGTAGGCATCGCCTTGGCCCATTTGGTAAAATAATCTACAGTGAGAATAATATACCCATGCCCCTGGCCGAGTGAGGGTTACATGTAATGAAGTCAATGCCCCATTTTGCAAAAGGACCAACAATAATTATCGTGTGAAGAGGAGCGGGTGGTGCACGCATCTTTCGATCAAATATTTGACAGTTGTGGCATTTTTGGATAGCAGAAATACAATCTTTAAATAAGGACGACCAAAAATAGCCAGCGTGCAATATATTTTGGCTGTGGCATACCCAGACATATGACCACCACATGATCCAGAGTGACAGTAATTTAAAACCATTTTAGCTTCGTCAAGAGTTAGACAACGTCAAAAAATAGAGTCTGCACCATGACGACATAATGTGTCACTAACAATATGATATTGTTGAGACTGGAAATGGATTTTTTGTCGTTGTGACATGAGAGTTCGAGCCAAAAACATGGGTTTGGAGATAAATGATGATATATCCATACCAAGGTTCGATTGTACTGATAAGAAACAAAGATTCATCCACGATCGGATGTTCTGCCATAGTTTCGATGTCAATATTTGGGAAGTCACACATAAGTTCAACGAATACCAATGATTTATTTGATTTGGTGTTGAGAAGGTAAATCCCCTCTGCGGACAAAGGCGATCCCTACTAGCCCAGCAGGGGTCTAGCAACAATCAAACAATGTTATAACGCAAGCTCCTAGTTACGAATGGAAAGACTAGGAATAGAAGCCTACCTGGATTCCAACGCTATAATCTGAAGAAGAAGCGTCCCCGTTCTTCAGCCCCGGCAGATCACAATCCCTCCACGATCTCCGCGGATGAACACCTGCACATGGAAGAAACGAACAGATACAAGCATAGAAACCAGCATACGTAACTAGACATCAGTCAGAAAGGACGTTACTCACATTAACATGATGGGAAACGGAGTGGAACCATAATTATAATCATCTATTAAATAATAAACGAAGAAAGATTACAACCGAGTTCTGACGTCACGATCTCCTTCGGACGGGTCTCCGGTCGTCCACGTCTCGCAAAGCTCGCCAAGGAAAGGGAAAACCTCTCCGGAGTCTCTCGGCAATGGTCTCCTTACTTGAGTCGGCCTTAAGGGAAAGAGAGGATTCTTTACAGCACAAAGGCTCTTGGGAATATGGAGATACAAAGCTTAGGCACTTCAAGACTAGCTTGCCATGGGATTGAGCAGGCTTTTATAGATGGGGAAGGAGGCAGTTGGGATCCCTATTATTATGGGATTGGCCCTATCAACAAGGAAGGTTCCATGAGAGGTGGCAAAACCACTTCCCTTCCATAGAACTCCCGCAGCCAAACCTCCCAACTCAAGATAGGAAATGGTTTCTGAGTTTGTTGGAACTCAACTTCCACCATCTTTATTTAAAAAACAGTCCCTAAATTGGGTGGCGCGACTACTGCTCTATGACAGAGCGCCAGTTGGCGCGACCTCTTTGCAGGATTTTCCCCATTGGCGCGAGTACTGAACTGCCTGCCCGTGCCAATGCCAAAAGGGATGTTTTTCATGACTTTTGCAAGGAGATGTCTCAAGGGAAAATAAAGCTCATGCTTAGAGGAATGCATTGATGATGTTTTCAAGGCATGACAATGTTCACAGGTCACGAAATGGGTCCTCCATTGTGCGGGACGGGGAATGGTAGAGACGGTGACAAATTACTGTGTAACAGATGCCCCCTAAAGTATGAGGCCCGAGAGAGAGAGGGGTGAAATGCTTTACGAGAACATGTTCAACCGAAGGCCCGCCGTCGGAAAACCTGCGCAGAAAGATACAACTGATATCTCAAGTACATGATGTATATGTGGTATGGACGCAGCCATCCGAAACAGAGTATGCTATAATCCGGATCTAGGGTATGGGCGCAGCCATCCAACTAAGATCAAACAAATAGACTCAGGTATGGTCGCAGCCATCCAATCAGTGAGTCATGTACATAATGATAATAACCCACAATCGCAGCCTGGATTACAACAGACACAATCCAGGGTCTTGCGCTCCATCTCGACCCAAACAAGTACAAGTTCTAGCATGCGAATGTGTGAGCTGATGTCGAACATGCAAGAACATCGTCTGATTACCAGCCAATGATGAAAGTCGTTAACAGACGCGAGAGAAACCACCAATAATGACAATGGTCCTCAAGGTACTAAGGTACAATCTACGGCGTGCGAATAAATGAGTTGACGTCGAACACCCGCAGAATCACTCGATCGGAGGTCAATGATGTAAACCTCACATCGAATGCGACGAACCCGCCATTGAGGCATGCAGGCTCCAAGGTACCATAAGGAGTCTCTAGACCAACTTCCTAGATAATGAGTTGATGTCGACAGGAAGTGACCTTGATCGAAGGTGGGCCATAATGATTCCCACATCATCGACACGAGACAGAGGAACATGATGTTTTTGTTGTGAATCAGGATCGTATGAGAAATAGAGGAAGGTTGATATTTGCAGAGGCCAACTTCTCTTGAACACATGAACGGCACGACAATGGACTTGGCAGTATTTGACATCAACGGATTAGAGGTCATGGCGATGAGGCAGTGAATAGATGAGAGGTCAAAAGAGATTACCCAAACCCACGGAGGCAAAGTGAAGCAACGAGATGAGATGTCCCCAACCCGACACGAATGTAGACAAGTGCCATGTTCAAGAGCGACATACTGCCGACGACAACGACGATGGTTCCATTTTTCCCCCACCATTTCTGGCGAGTACCCCAATTATTTTTGATAACAAGTTTGAAGGGGATAGCATATGCTTGTGATATAAGTCCGCCCTTCGGGCGAATCCATCCTAGTGCATTTAACGAGTCCTAGGAAGGAGAAACTCGGAGAACGTCATTGCGACGGAATCCAATGTCATCAGGGTTTAACGAGTCTGACCAAGGAAAAACTCGGCGTCTTTTCATGTTTAGAGAGTTTGAAAAGACAGCGGAAAAGAAAACTCCACAAGTCCCTTTTCGTAAATAGTTCCCCAGATCCGAAAAGGTAGAAAACAATATCCGGGAAAACCTCCTAGTCGCGATAGGCTAGGGTATTCCTTTTTCGTAATCAATCCATCTCAGCCCGAAAAAGGGTTAAACTTATACTGAGTGGATGTCGATTCGTGTCCATTTTAACGAGATCGAAACGACAAGGGCCTCGGCAATCTTTTCATATTTAGAGAGTCAGAAAAGAGCTAAAAGATGACTCCAGAGTGACTTTTCGTGTATTTACCGAGTCCGAAAAAGTATAAAATACAACTCGTGTCCATCTTTTTAAGTCGCAAAAACCTGCTGCTGCACATACCAAGCAAGCGTAAAATCCATTTTCGACATAACATATGCAAATATTTGATAAAAATAACTTTTAAAACTCATTTAATGTCGAAAAAGTTATAAATATGTCAAATTGGTAAAAATAAAATTACTTTTTACTATTTACCTCGGTGGAAAGCAACAGTGGTCCTTTTGGAGCAGAAACTTCTGACGGTGATTGCGACAAATCCAGTGGACCATTCAGCTTCTCATCTGTCACAGGTAAGAGGCGTTCTTTTGCTCTTCATTTTCATTCATTTTTAAATAACTTTCCTTTAGAAATCAGTTATGTGTGGCCATTTTCAAAATTTTAGGGCTGCGCCCATTGGCGCGGGTATCGGGCACGGGCCCGCGCCAATGAGCTCTTTTTTATAAAGGGCCCACGCCACGTGGCGCGACTGTTCAGAAAACAGCCGTGCCAGCGGCCGAACCTCAAATTTCGCCCAAAATTTCGACACTTAGACCAAAATGCATGGAATTTGAAGCTCATCAAAGATATAACTAAGGGTTTTTGACCATGTGAATGCAGATAATCACTCAAAATGGCAATCGAATGGAAGGAACGAGAGCACGGAGAAGAGGATGAACAGGCCATGCAAAGCCAAGCTTGCATGAATGCACTTAGAAACTGTGGATTGAAAAAGTTCTTCCTCACGCCATGTTTACGAGCTCAGCCCGAGCTCCTCCAGTATTTAATCAATATCTGGGACGAACAGGAATAGGTGTTCAGGTTACGAGACCAGGTGTTAGAACTGGAGGTCACCGATGTTTATTTCATCACTGGATTGTCCCGCAGAGGTCCAATCCCTGTACTGACTAGAAGCAGACCATCTGGGGAAAATATGGAAGAAGTAATGGCATGGGTGTGCCGAGGGGCACAAACAGGATCAGGAAGCAAGAAGGTGGACATTCACACCATTCCTGATCTAGCACTGAGAGTAGTTCTCGATACCATTACGCGGGCTGCTGGGTCGCAGGCTCCGCACGAGGCCATGAAGACCCAACTCCTGCTAGCCTCAGAATGCATGGGTCCCTTACTGTTCAACTGGGCGGAAGCAGTAACTATCAACATGAAAAGGCAGCTCACAAAGTGCAAACAGGGGAAACTGAAACAGTTCGGTTATGGTTCCATCTTGGTATCGTTCATTCTGGAATGTTTACCAATCTTCCAGGGCCAAGGGGTCGTAGTGGGGAGTCCGATACCACGAGAGCCAAGAATGGCTCACTGGGCAGCATTGATGCCCAGATCTGGAGGTGGCCAACAGATGTCCTGGAGGCCAGAGTTTTTTAGGTGGTTACGGCGCCAGCTGATTGTCGTGGAAGACTGGCCCTATTCAGGAACTGACTTTACCGGGGACCCAGATCTCCCACTACCAGAAGGAGATGACTGGGACGAGGAGCTGGGTAAGACCTCATATTTTTGATTTTATGCTTATATGTCTTTTTTGTAAATACACATTCGTCTTAACACAATTATATATGCATGCAGATGTAGGACCTGAGAGACCAGCCGGGATGTCTCCAATCTCCCGAAGGACCCAACTCGCCCCTGAGATTCAGGGGGAAGGCACCGGAGGAGATGAACTGATCCAGAACCTCGAGGGGATTGCCCACGGGATCCCAGACTATGCCCGGCTGGCAGACGTACCGATGGCATACCAGCGCCACACGGTGGGAGTTCCGAATCGGATCCACCGAATCCTGAGGCGCCTAGTGCGTGCAGTCACGTGCTATCATGAGCACCATGCGAATTAGTCCTTAGGATTTATACCACACCTATTTTTGAGAGACATAGCGTCTCTGGATGTACTAAGACGATTATGTATATTTTTTGAGTTTTATGTGACACACTCTATGTAAACATTTCGATATCTATATATATACATATCTATTTCTGGATGAGTCTTTCTTTACATGTGATGATGATTTATAAATTGTGCAAATGTCTGTCTAATACCAAATTTGCTACTGTATCTGTTAATGTATTCAAATGCCTGGGTATATGATGATATGTAATGTAGTCAAAATTCCTTTCCAGTAATCGAATACGCAAATACAGACGTAAGATGGACGGGTTCCTTACCGAATAGTGTACGTTCAGCTGTAACACTACAAGTTGTGAATCTAGGTACACGAGCAATTCACGGATACCAAGGTTTACTGCCTCGGTTAATAATTCCAACACGGCACTATATTCTGCGATATTGTTCGTGGTACGTCCTAAACACACACCTTGCAAGTCAATCAACTCACCAGCAGGATCGTAGATTACCCAGGCTGCGGAAGACAGATTCCTGGTACTGCGGGAGGCACCATCCGCGAAACCAACAAATGGATGGATAGACATCTGCACAACCAGGAAGACCCGATCAGCAGAAAGATGTTTACAAAGCACACCACACTATGCACACAAATGACAATCACACACCTATGTACACACACCACACCAAGAAATCATTTCAGGCATAGTACTTTTTAAGGTACAGCCCATTCCTGGGCTGTGCCAGCGGAACTCCTTCGTAGTCTATAAGCTCGTAGGCCCCATTTTTCAAAACACGCTTTACTATATAGGGCCCGTGCCACATAGGCTGGAGCTTACCGGCTCCAAGCTTATCATGTGCCTGATCGTACAAGAGGACGAGGTCTCCTTCGATGAAAGAACGGGGAGAAACAGATTGATCAAAATGAGTTTTGACCCTCTTCTTTTGTGCTTCGATGATCAAAGCAGCTAGACGACGGGTTTCATCCAACCGTTCGAGATATAGAAGATGTTCTTCCTCAGGAGAAGTATCCCGTAAGATCTCCACAGCTAATTTAAGCGAAGGAATTTCGTATTCAACCGGCAGAGTAGCTTCCAGACCGTACACCAATTGGAATGGTGTGAATCCGGTTGCACTCTTAGCAGATGTTCGGTATGCCCAGAGAGCTGAGAACAGTTGGAGATGCCAATTTGATTTATGAATCCCAACTGTTCGCTGAAGCATAGTGACCAAAACCTTGTTCACCACTTCAACTTGACCGTTCGCTTGAGGGTAGTATGGTGTTGAGCTGTCGTGACGCAGGCCCAACGTTGAAGTCAGCTCTGCCATCATGTAATCGCGGAAATGAGTACCGTGATCAGTGACGATGGCTTGAGGAACCCCGAACCCTGAAATAACGTGGTTGAATATAAATGAAGCAATCGTTTTCCCGTCAGCAGCTAGTGTAGGCATCGCCTCGGCCCACTTAGTGAAGTAGTCGACGGCGACAATGATATACGCATGCCCCCCGGCCGAGTGAGGGTTACACGTCATAAAATCCACGCCCCATTTCGCAAAAGGGCCGACGGTACTAACGGGATGCAATGGCAACGGTGGCGCGCGCATCTTGTGCTGAAAAATCTGGCATGGATGACATTTTCAGACTGCAGTGATACAATCCTTGAATATGGAAGGCCAGAAATAACCTGCCCGCAGAATCTTCTGGGCAGTAGCATACCCGGACATATGTCCGCCACAGGCGCCACTGTGGCAGTCATTTAAGACTTTCTCAGCCTCTTCTAAGGTAAGGCATCGTCGGAGCACCAAATCTACTCCAATACGATATAAGGTATCTCCTACTATACGGTAGGGTTGGGACTGGTGCCGAATCCGACGGCGGGCAGTTTTATCCAACTCAGACCGAAAAGTTGCGGTCTGAAGATACACTATGATGTCACCGTACCAAGGATCTCGAGTACTGATAAGAAAAAGCGTTCCATCCGGTATATGGTCTTCAGAGTCTGAGGGAACAGAGTCTGTAGGGAGAGAACATATCAAATCCGTGAAGACCAGTGATTTAGTTGACTTGGCAGTGGTGAACTCCAAGTCAAACTCTTGCAGGATCACAATCCATTTGGAGTACATGCCCCCTAGTAATTATCTAGATAGAATATACGTCATAGGGTTGCAGTCTGAAACCACTGTTATCGTACGCAAAAGGATGTAATGGCGAAAGCGTTGTACGGCGTGTACGGCTGCTAAGGCCAACTTCTTGACATGTGCATAACGCGTTTCCGGGTCGAGAAGGTTTTGAGACAGGTAATAAACAACATGTTCATCACCGTTCTCGTCATCCTGCACCAAGACCATGGCGATGGTGCTAAATGCGGCGGCTAGATACAAAGTAAAGTCGCGGTGGTAGTTCGGAGGACGAAGCAACGGAGCATTGACTAGCAATGTCTTCAGCTTCTCAAAGGATTCCTAAGCAATTTCGTCCCAGTGAAAGGGAACATTCTGCTTTAACAAACGAGTGAATCCTTTGGCGACCTCGGCATAATTCGGGATAAAGCGCCTAAGAAAATTCGCTTTCCCTTGTAGACTCTGTAACTGATACAGGGAGGAGGGTGATGGGAGATTTACGATGGCCTCAACCTTTAGAGGGTCGAGGCGAATTCCGTCTTTCGAGACTATAAAGCCTAAAAGACGGCCAGAATCAACGCAGAAGACGCACTTATGAGGATTGAGCCTGATATTGTAGCGTCTGCAACGAAGAAAGATCTGGCAGAGATGCTCAGGATGGTCCTCTCGCTTACCCGAATGGGCTGGCAAGTCGTCCAGATAAGGCTGAACAATATGGCGAATGTCATGAAAAGCGTAGGACATCGCACGCTGAAACGTGGCGCCAGCGTTCTTTAAGCCGAACGGGAGTTTTTTGTACGCGAAAGTGCCCCACGGACAGATGAATGTGGTCTTATGTTGATCCTCAGGTGCGATATTGATTTGGTTATAGCCTTAGAAACCGTCCATTAAGGAATAGATCTCACTCCCAGCACATTCGTCGATGATCTCGTCGATAAACGGAGTGGGATAATTATCCTTAGGACAGGCGCGATTGATATCGCGATAATCCACACAGACTCGAATTGTACCCTGCTTTTTATCGACATGGACGATATTGGACACCCATTCTGTAAGGGGGATAGGATAAATAAAACCCGCGTTCAGAAGTTTTTCAACTTCTGCCTTGATAGCGGCGGCTTTCCGAGGATGCATGGGACGTAAGCGTTGGCACACGGGTTTCGCACCTGGATAGGTTGGAATCTCGTGCACGACAATACTAGGATCAATTCCCGGCATTTCCTCGTAGGACCATGCGAAAACATCTCTGAATTCTTTGAAAAGCTCAGTATAGACTTGAATCTCCTCGGGAGAACAAGTCACACCCACATGAATGTTCTCAACAATCCCCGGTTTAACGGAGATGTTGATTGGAACAGTTTGAGTAATGTTACTCAGATTACCCTCTGAAAAGACCTCGTGTGTCAAGATCGATGTTTGAAGAGGAGGGGAAGGAACCTGAGTAGCATAGCGCTCCAGAAAATCAGTCATTTCCCCCAAGCTGGGCATAAACGAGGAGCGATGATGTCCATCGCCCCAGGGCATCTCCTCAAGAGACATGGTTTCAATGATAGCCTCATCTAAAGGGAAAGTCTCTCTGAGAGGATCAGGTGAATCAGCCTGACTAAGCTAGGGGGATTGCGAGTAGACGTCGAGAGCCATGCTCATCGGAGCATGCTGAGGAGGTGGAGGGTCCGATGCGGCAAAAATCTCACAGTAGCTGATCTCTACTGGCGTTAAAGGCATGGATTCTCCAAACTCATATACCTACTCAGGTGTAGGAATGAGCCAGGGGTCATCAGTCCTGGACAACATGTTGACTTGAGCGGTATTCGGTGGCGGTGCGGGGAAAATACCAATGAGGACTGGGTCTTTGAAAAGACCAGGTCCTATGCTGTCTGGGGGATTCGGAATTTGATCCACGTATGGCACGTTGTTCTCAGAGCTAGAGGTGAAAAATGACAACTGATCTACCGTGACAATCTTGCCCTCATGGGGGAACTTAATGAATCGAAAGACGGTAGACGGCACGCAGAGCATGGCATGGGTCCAGCTGCGGCCAAGAAGTATATTGTAGTTGAGTTTAGCGTCAACCACTTCCACTTCCACGTTGACAGTTTTTCCCTGTAATGTGATCACAAGACTCTCGAGAACGCCCAGGGGTTTAGATTCCCGACCATCAAATGCCTCAAGGGCATTGGGAGATGACGACAAGGCTGGAGAGCCGATGGCCTTCCAGCAAGCGGAGGACATAATGCAGGTAGATGCACCCTCATCTACGACGGCCCTATGAATGTTCAGACCGTTAATCCCGACTTGAATGACCAAAGCGATTTGATGCGGAAGCCGGGGAGTAAAATTCTCCAGATCGAAAGTGAGAAGGCTCGAGTCGGCGGGATCGATACCACCGATTGCAGACAGTAAAGCCTTCCGTTGTGAAGGGAAACTTTGAAGAACCTCAAGTGCAGACATAGCACATGGCGCCTGTGCCAGATCCTCAACGATACTGTAATGTTGAGCGGCGCGAGCATTTGGATTGTAAGAGGATCTTCGAAGAACACCCTTGGGAGGTGGTTTCACAACGGGTTCGGGAGTCGGCTTCTCTATTTCCAATGGACCGGAGGCAGGTGGGGGAGGCAGCCCATCCGCAACTGCCTTCCCAGGTGCCTGCTGCGGTTCATTGTAATCCTTCGACCGCGTAGCAATAGTGATAGGTGCATTAGTCTTCATCATGAAAACCTAAGACCCAAACGGTGCAGATGGTGACGCCTGTTCGACCATCTGGGTCTGCTGAGATGGAAATGGCTCTTTTAAAATAGCCGGATTCCCTTTAGAGCCTTTAAGAAGTTGACTAACCTCGGACCGTCGTGGACAATCCTTAGTGTAATGGTCACCTTCACAGATGAGGCAAGGGAATTTCGGCTTACGTTGGGAGCCATCCTCAGTTCGAGATTTAGATTCCGGTTTTGGGGCATCAGATTTTGATTTGCCTTTGCCCTTCTTCTTCCCCTTGGAGGATTTGTCTGCAGGATTGGCCTGGACGGCATTCACCTCTGCGGTTTTACCAGAATCGGATGAGGCGGGATTAGCAGAGGTATTGTTGGAAGAATTAGCCTTCTGCTTCCCATTCGAAGACTTCTTTGAATTTTGAGAAACGGAACCAATGACACCATCCACCGTAGGGGTAGGCAGGGCCTTAGTGGTTCCGGGCCGTGGAGCATCAGTCAAGATGTCATAAAGCGTGCCAGATTGCGAATAGAAAAGATCCAGGTACTGGGCACGCGCGATAGCTTGTTCCTCCGTCACACAAGCTCCCATCGCGATATCCTGAGCGATTTTATTCACAAAGGAGGTGGTGAACCAGTGAGTCAAAATCTGATCAGGTATGTGAAACTTGATCAGTCGACGACGGCGCCGCCACTCATGGATGTGATCCGAGATGTGAGTGGCCGTGTCCTACTTCAGAGAAGTCAGGAGGTGCGTCCCGGCCTCATACCGGACCGGTAACTGGAAATGCGTGAGGAAAGCCATGGCTAACGAGTTGAAATCTTGAAAAATACCACGGGATAGTTCTATGTACCATTTAGCAGCAGCTCCTGTTAAAGTACGCTGGAAAAGACGCAAACGAATCGAATCGTCGACCCAAGAGTTAGACGAACACCAGAGGTGGTACGTCATCACATGCGCCTGGGGGTCTTCGCCAGCTTTGCCCTCAAACTTGGGACAATCTCCTGGTATCTTGGTGGGAACCGGAGGCCAATATGGATTATGTGAAATCGGATCATTGGTCAACTTTGAAACGTCCGGCAGGTCCAAGGTAGCCAGGAACGGCAATGGAGGGTTAACTGCCATGCCAGTCCCAGGATAAGGTCCGGTACCCATGCTCCACGATGGTTGTGAATATCCCTGCCCCCACGGGTTCTGTCCCGCAGGATTCTGACCGTAGGGGGCATAGTTCGTATAACCAGACTGATTTGGCTGCTGGTAACCATAGTGCGGGGCTTGATAACCAGGGTTCGGGCCCTGATTAGGCGTCTGCCCCGTATAAGCAGCGTTTGGATTTGGCTACTGAGCGTAGGTAGAACAGGGTGGAGGAGGATAATACTGAGAGCCTCCAGGGTGGTTATAGTTCGGTTGAGACTGACCATGAGGATAATAACCACTCTGAGGATGAGTAGGCTGCTAATAAGTGGAACCCTTCGGAGCCTGGTACGTAGGGCGCAGCTGTTGATTTGGCTGCGGCATTGAATGAACAAGCTGTTGAGCAGAGTGAACGGAATGAGAGGGCTGCCCTGAATGAACAGGTTGACCCGAGTGAGGGGGCTGGCCTGAATGACCAGGTTGGCCCGGATAAACAGGCGGCGCTGGTTGCGCAGGTTGACCTGGTTGTAAGTGGGCCCCAGGTTGTACCGGATGGACCAGCTGGCCTGGAGGCGGAACACCAGGTTGTACCGGATGAGCCGATTGGCCTGGTGGTGGAACAGGACCAGGTGCTTGCTGGAAACCAGTTTGACCTGAAGCAGAACCATAGGGTGGTCCTGGCTGATATGCAACGTTAGAAACAATAGGATACTGCGGTTGCATTGGTAAAGAAGGCTGGATTTGCCCCCCAGGACCATAGACCGGTCCCGGTTGATACCCCGACTGAGGCTGAGCAGGTTGACCAGCAGGGCTGTAATATGGTCCTTGCGGATTGTACAATGGCCCTTGCTGGCCCGCAGGGTAGCCTTGGATGGGCTGTCCCTGTGGGTCATACAGATAGCCAGGTTGGCCCGCAGGTTGGCCTTGAAAGGGCTGTCCCTGCGGGTTATAAGCCTGGTTGTACGGTAAGCCTTGAGCATATAAATAAGCCTCAGGAGCGGGAAGGCACAAAACCTCCCCGTGCTCGTCATAATGACCTGGGAAAGCATACACGGGAGTACCATCCTGTGCATAGTGCGAAAATAAAGATCGGTAAGGATCTTGGGGAAACGGTCCAGCTTCAGCGTTCGACTGTTGCAAAGAAAATCGATACTCCTCTGGAGAGATATTCTCCGGTATAGCAGTAGCTAGATAAACATCTTCAGGAGTTGGCCCAGCCCTGGTAGTAGATGCTGAGACAACAGGAGAAGAGGCAGCCACACAAACAGTGGGCTGAACGGGAACAGAAGTGACGGGCGTCGAAGGGGACACCCCGGGTGTAGTGACAGCTGGCCTCGAAGCAGGAGATGATATTCCCATAGAGGCTGCAGCTGAAATGATCTGACCCAGAGATCTGTATCCCTGCGGTAAAGAAGGACTGGCTGACGACATGGTAGCCAGCTCAGAGTCGTCTCCCTCAAACAATCTACGCGGGATGCGCTGATAGTCATCAGACCCCGGAATTTCCTCACCAGAATCACTCATGGTTGATCTTGCCGTTAAATCACGCAAAAGACGGCGAGGACTAGGAGGAAAAACAGCAGCAACAAACGGTGAACCCGATGTAAGAGAAAGGAAATCAGCTCCTAATCTCAATTCAGACACAGGGTCCGAAAAGGGCCAATTGAACTCAACTGGTCCTCCAAAGGGTTGCTCGGCGATAACCGGTCCCCCGTCAGGAAAATCGGAAACAACAGGCTGCTGTGGTTCAACAGAAGGCTGAGAAGCTTCTGAAGAATCGTCCGTGTAAGGACTACCAGTAGACGAAACCGAAGGTTCCGCCACTGTGGCAAAAGAGTAGAAGAAAAGAGCAAACACACACACGGGCCGGAAACGAGTTAAGACACATGATCAAGTAGTCAACAAGCAATGTCTAAACAGGTGTGTAATCGTGGGCGATTAATTTTACCACATTGGAAAGTAAGAAATTCTACCGTTTCATATTTTAAGAGTCGAGAAACGATAAAAAGATGACTCTAACTCTTTCAGAGTTGATACAAGCGTGAAAGGACAAGCGCTTGACGGTCTTTTCAAGTTTAGGGAGTCAGAAAAGACCAAATGACTGCTCAGGAAAAAATAGGCACAAAGGGTGTACCAAATATCCGTGAACTGCAATATACACCTTGGTTTCAAAAATGAAACAGAAATCGACCAAGGACTTTCCGTACGTGCAGGTAGTCTCCCTGAATGCTGTGTTCGGTGTATCACGGGTATAGGGCGGCAGACTCGGCTTCCTGTGGATAAAGGATTGAAAACCTAGAGGGGTCTCCCTTATATACGCGACGGTACGGGGAGCGCAAATCCGTACTAGCGCTGTCTAAAGCCAACAGGCGAACGACAGCTGCTAGGTTTAACGACGCCGGAACACGTCTCTAGCCTAGACCTTCTAAATATGTTTCGTTAAGTTCCAATGCTGCCTTAGGTTAATTGAAATAAATTTTACAGTTGATCTTCAATTAAGTTTCAATTTTCAGGCCCTATCGTATGTAGTGTCTCGAAAGACTCCTAAATGAAAAGCTATATGCCACAGTGCAACATTTCGTTCGATGAAAACTAGTTAGAGAAGAGTTGAGAGCTTTTACACAAACGAAATGAACGGAAGACAAACAATGAGATCTCTAATGCAACCAATGCAATTGAAAACTTTTCATTCAAAACGCTAATCACTAGCAAGATGGAAAAGATCACAATTTGCACTAATTAACAAAAGCAAAAGAGATTTTTTTTTTTTTTGATTTTCAATGTTTAATAGCTAATATGCACTAAAAAAACTTGAAAACAAATAGAACAACTTGAGAAATGATTTCCAAGAGAGCGAAACAAACAAATTTCACTCAACAACACAAGCAATCAGATCCCCAAATCGACCAAAGTCTCTCAAAACGAAGAAAAGACTCAAAAGCTTCCAATGGACCGTGTGATCTAGGTCCAAGGCAAGACCAGACGAATTTCGAATGAAGGAATGAACAATCACCCAAAAATCGCAATAAAACAATGAACAACTACTTAGAGGATGCGGAGAATCAATCAAATAGTTGACAGGACAATCAAAACACCAAAACTCCCAAGGAGGGCTCGATACACTAAGCCACTAGATGCCCTAGGGCTTAAAACGTGAAATCAGTAGATAAAAGCAAACAACCAAAGGACAGAGGTGAATTCCCAGCCAAACAGGACTCCAACACACTCAGGCAGTCGGAAAGTCAAGAAGAAAAACACTGATCAAATCCAGAGAGCTCAAAAATGAGGAAACTCAAAAACTCACAGGGGTGGTGCGATTGTAAGTGTGAAACTGGCGCCAGGAAGCAATTGGCGCGGGCTAGACAAAGGCAACGTGTGCCAATTGGCATGACTGTCGGGTTAAAAACCGCGCCAGTCGAGTTTCTCAGCCAAAAATTAAAAACAAGCTACTCCAGAAGCAGACCAATGCAAGCTAAGCAAACCAAGAAGCAAAAACAGTAAAAGAACCCAACCCAGAAGGTTCATCAAGCAAGGGAAAACATAAAACAATCGAAGCGAGACAACACAAACGAGACAATGAAATCCGGACGATCCCCAGTGGAGTCGCCAATTTGTTGAGGAGGTAAATCCCCTCTGCGGACAGAGGCGATCCCTACTAGCCCAGCAGGGGTCTAGCAACAATCAAGCAATGTTATGACGCAAGCTCCTAGTTACGAATGAAAGACTAGGAATAGAAGCCTACCTGGATTCCAACGCTAGAATCTGAAGAAGAAGCGTCCCCGTTCTTCAGCCCCGGCAGATCACAATCCTTCCACGATCTCCGCGGATGAACACCTGCACATGGAAGAAACGAACAGATACAAGCATAGAAACCAACATACGTAACTAAACATCAGTCAGAAAGGACGTTACTCACATTAACATGATGGAAAACAGAGTGGAACCATAATCATAATCATCTATTAAATAATGAACGAAGAAAGATTACAACCAAGTTCTGACGTCGCGGTCTCCTTCGGACGGGTCTCCGGTCATCCACGTCTCGCAAAGCTCGCCAAGGAAAGGGAAAACCTCTTCGGAGTCTCTCGACAATGGTCTCCTTACTTGAGTCGGCCTTAAGGGAAAGAGAGGATTCTTTACAGCACAAAGGCTCTTGGGAATATGGAGATACAAAGCTTAGGCACTTCAAGACTAGCTTGCCATGGGATTGAGCAGGATTTTATAGATGGGGAAGGAGGGAGTTGGGATCCCTATTATTATGGGATTGGCCCTATCAACAAGGAAGGTTCCATGGGAGGTGGAAAAACCACTTCCCTCCATAGAACTCCCGCAGCCAACCTCCCAACTCAAGATAGGTGATGGTTTGTGAATTTGTTAGAACTCAACTTCCGCCATCCTTATTTAAAAAACAACTCCCAAATTGGGTGGCGCGACTACGGCTCTATGACAGAGCGCCAGGTGGCGCGACCTCTTTGCAGGATTTTCCTCATTGGCGCGAGTACTGAACTGCCTGCCCGCGCCAATGCTAAAAGGGATGTTTTTCATGATTTTTGCAAGGAGATGTCTCAAGGGAAAATAAAGCTCATGCTTAGAGGAATGCATTGATGATGTTTTCAAGGCATGACAATGTTCACAGGTCACGAAATGGGTCCTCCATTGTGCGGGATGGGGAATGGTAGGGATGGTGACAAATTACTGTGTAACATTTGGATTTTTCAAATTCCAAATAAAACTCCTGTAGGATAACAATCCATTTGGAGTATTTTCCCCCTAGCAGTTGTTTGGTCAAAATATATATCATAGGGTTACAATTAGAAATCATTGTTGTTTTGCGTAACAGTATGTAATGATGGAATCGTTAAACAGCTTAAACGGCTACCAATACCAATTTCTCCACATGTGAGTACTTGATTTCGGTTGGATGCAGATTGTGACTGAGATAAGAAATCACATGCTCATTGTGGAATTCATCTTCCTGAACTAAGACCATGCCAATCATAGAATTGGAGGTTGTTAAGTATAAAAAGTAATCCTGGTTGTAATTGGGAGGATGCAATAACGGTTCATGGGTCAATGCATGTTTAATAGCATCAAAAGATCGATCAACGATCTCATCCCAAAAGAAAGAAATATTTTTCTTTAACAACTTGGTAAAACCTTTGGTTAACTTAGCATAGTTAGGAATGAATCGACACAAAAAGTTTGCTGTCCCTTCCAAACTTTGGAGTTGGTGAAGAGTAGAAGGAGGAGGTAATTTGATGATAGCCTCAACCTTCGATGGTTTGACACAAATGCCTTCCTTTAAGACAAAAAATCCCAACAATCGTCCAGATTCAACAGAAAAGACACATTTGTGAGGATTCAGGAAAATCCTATAATACCTACATCTCATAAAGATAGCCCGTAGAAGAGTAAGATGATCTGCTCTGCGCAATGAATGAGCAGGTAAATCATCAAGATAGGGTTGAACAATGTGTTTAATGTTATGAAATGCATAAGACATTTCCCTCTGAAAATTTGCACCAGCATTCTTAAGTCCAAAAGGTAATTTGCAGTAAGAAAAAGTTCCCCATGGACAAATGAACGTTGTTTTGGGTTGCTCAGCAGGAAGTATGTGTATTTGATTGTAGCCCAAAAATACATCCATAAAAAAAAACATTTCACTTCCGGCACAATCATCAATAATTTGATTAATGTAAGGGGTTGGATAATTGTCTTTTGGACAAGCTTGATTTATATCCCTATAATCGATACATACTCGTATTTTCCCTTGTTTTTTATTAATAGGAACAATATTAGATACCCAATCTGTTAAAGGAATTGGATAAATAAAACCTGCACGAAGTAATTTCTCAACTTCAGCTTTTATAGCGGCAGCTTTTCGTGGATGTGTCTAACGTAATATTTTTTGTACAGGTTTAGCATCTGGGTATGTTTTAATTTCATGAAAAAAAATTGATGGATCGATTCCTAACATTTCTTCATATGACCAGGAAAAATTTCATGGAATTCCTGAAATGTGGCTTTATATGCTTGGATTTCATCTGGCATACAAGAAGCACCTATATGAATGTTTTCAACAATTCCTGGTTTTACGGAGATGTTAATAGGAACTATCGTAGAGATGTTTGCTAAGTTCAATTCAGAATCAGAATTCGTGAGAGGATTTCGAGGTCCATTGACATAATCAGTGCTAAAAATGGAGGAAAAATTAGTGTCAAAATTATCAAGATCAATTAAAATGAATATTGATGCTGTAGATCTTCCCATGGTAGTTCTTCTATAGACAAAAATTCACGAATATGCTCATCAGTATTGAGCACTTGTTGAACAAGATCTAGAATTGATGTTGAAGCTGAGCTTGATATCGAAAGTGATTCCTCATTGATCACATTCACTAGATCATATTTAGTTGAAGGAGTATCATAAAATCACTATACGACCTGATATGCTAATTCAAAAGGACTGAAAGGCATCGTGCCATCGAAAGAATCCAGTTCTTAGTCTGAAGGTACTATCGAAGGATCATCAAAGGAAATACTACTTGATGTAATCATATTCATATTAGCAATAGGATGTGGTACATCCGGAGCAGGCAAGGAAAAATTTCCCACTAAAGAAGAATCTTTGATTAAATCCACTCAAACATCTTTATAAGGGATAGTCAATTTTCCGACATGTTGGATGCTATCAGTAGCGGCTGGGTCAGATGAATAATATGAGAGTTTATATATTTTAACTCTATTTCCTTTATGAGGAAACATGATCAGATGAAAGACCGATGATACAATATCATTCATGGCGTAAGACCAACTAGGACCTAGGAGAAGGTTGTAAGCCAGAGGGGCATCAACCACTTCCACATCTATATTAATGGTTTTTCCTTCGACCTCTACAAGTAGATCCTGTAAAATACCATACGGATGAAAACCTCTTCCATTAAAAGCTTTGAGGATAGTCGACGATTGGTTAATTGTCGAAGAACCAAGTGATTTCGAAGATTTTAACAACATGATACACGTAAAGCCCCTTTATCAACAACAGTACGAAAGAAATTTTGTTTTTTTATTATCACTGGAATATGAAAAGCCATTTGGTGGGGTAGACGGGGTGTAAAATTCTCTAAATAGAAGATCACTAGGTTTGAATCCTAATGTTCTACGGCTCCTATGGCTAACAATAGTAATTTTCTTTGGGCTGGACATGATTGCAGTACTTCCAAAGCTGACATTGTTGAAGGGGAAATCACCAAGTCTTCAACAATATTGTAGTTCTAAGCAACTCTCGCATGTGGATTGAAAGTTGATTTACAAAGTACACCTTTAGCAGGTGGTTTGATTAGTAAGTCATGATTCAGTTTCTCAATCTGTAGCAGATTAGAAACTGAGGGAGATGTAGTTGATGCTGAATTAGAATTTTCTACTTCTTTACCACCAATAGGATTTTTACTACCATAATCTTGCGATCACGTCGCAACCATCAAGATATCCTCTAGCGTATTCGAGGAAGATCCAATCATATTACTATCTTGAGCAGGAAAAGGATCCTTCAAGACAGCAGGTGTGGATGAACCCTTAACGAATTTCGATACCTCGGCTCTATGCGAGCACTCTTTAGTAAAATGATCCTCATCACAGATCAAACAAGGATAATGAGGTTTTCATTTATCGTTAGTTGGTTCAGTTTTATCATTTTTATCTTTTGAAGATGATTTTTTGTTTTTATTCTAACCTTTCCTCTTACCACCAGTTTTAGGTTTGGCTGTAGATGATTCTACAACATGAATATCAGCGGAGGTTTCAACGGAAGAATCTCCTTTGGGTGAATTGGGTAAAGATATAATAGGAGAAGTCATCTTGGAAGATTTATTCTTACCCTTTCTAGTGTTAACAGAACCAATTACATGATCAGCGGCATGAGAGCCTTGTAGTTAATTGACCAGGTTTTGGTAAATCGGGGATTTTGTCATATAGAGTACCTGACTGTGTATATACAAGGTCAAGGTACTGAGCTTGAGCAATGACTTGCTCTTTTGTAACAATGCCTCATTTGGTCACATCTTCAGTAATTTTGGGAAATAACAATTTGATAAAACCATTCAGCCAAAATTTGGTCTGGAATAAAGACTTTCACCAAATGTGTCCTATGTCTCCATTCATGAATGTGATCAAATATGTACGTAGACGTAGATTGTTTTAATGAGGTCAAAAATTTCGTACAATTGTCGTATCTGACAGGTAACTGAAAATGGGTTAATAAAGCAGTAGCTGGTGCATTAAAATTATTAAATGAGCCTCGTGGTAACTCAATGTACCATTTGGCAGCTAGACCAGTGAGAGTTCTCTAAAAAAGACGTAACCGAATCGAATCATCGATTAGTGAATTGGATGCACACCAGAGATGATAAGGCATAACGTGATTAGATGGATCTTCTCCTAACTTACCTTCAAACTTTGGAATATCACAGGGAAACTTATTGGGCATCAGCGGCCAATACAAAAGATAAAAGATCAGATCATTCATAAGGCGTCATATATTAGGTAAATATAAAGTTGCTATGAATGGTAACCGACGGCTAAGGTCTTGATAACATTGTGTGATCAAACCAGTTCTAGAAGGAGGATATCCAGGATATCCTAGAATTGGATTTGCATTGGGAATTGTGAAACCTCCTGGTAAATATGATTAACCGGACCATACTGGGGTTGTTGAGGTACTTTATAAGTATACGTAGGATATGGTTTATACTGATATGTTGGATTTTGTGTAGTATGTCCAAATTGATACTGCCCTTCGTATGGTTGATAAGTAAATTGTGGTTGACTAGTGAGAACCGTACTTGTACCAGATTGTCCTGTAGGCATCTGGGTCATAGTCTGAATTGTAGGTCCTGACTGTGGCATAGATACTTGAGGAATTTTCACTGATACAGGGGTAGTGGGAATAGGAGCTGCAGATACTCTAGAAATAGGTTTGGTTGGTTGAAGAGAAGTTGCAGTAGTAGCAGAAGTTTGAGGCGGAGTTCTAGTGTACTAGGCCCAGGTTGCTGAATAGAACTAGGTGCAGAGACTTGAATGGTAGGTTGGACAGGTTTCTGGGTTGGACCAGAACCTATGGGCTATCCAGGTTGATTAGGTAACTGCACATTGGGTTGTAAAGTCTGTTGAATTTGAGATGGATCCCACACCATATTAATTCTGGGGTATTGACCGATAGAAGGTTGTGCATATGAAGGACCATAACCAGGTTGAACGTATGTTTGAAAATTAACTGGAAAATTTCCAGCTCCTTGTAATAATGGTTGACCTGAAGAGGTTGAAAACCTTGAGCTGGGTACTGACCCTGAGGTTGATATTGATTTTGAGGCATGTACGAAATCTGGGGTTGATATTGACCCTAAGGTAGGTAATGTCCTTGGGGTTGATATTGACCTTGTGGTATGTACTGTCCTTGGGGTTGATTTCTACCTTGAGGTATGTACTATCCTTGGGGTTGATATTGACCTTGAGGTATGTACTGTCCTTGATGTTGCTCCTTAGGCAGGAAATATTGTCGTACATTTTGACCTCCAGGTGGCAAAAAAATACCCTTAGGTTGCCCTCCGGGTAGTAATTGACTACCTTGAGGTTGCCCCCCAGGCGGTAACTCACTTCCTTGAGGTTGCCCCCCAGGCGGTAACTCACTTCCTTGAGGTTTCCCCCAAGTAGTAACTGACTTCCTTGAGGTTGAGGATTTGGAATATTGCCAGACATCATAAAAATTTGTTATGTGTTCAACGTGCTGGTGTTTGTTTCATTTGTACCAGATGATAACACCTGTTCAATTGGTTGAGGATCTGCTCCTGAGAAGGTACCAGAGAGTGACTGGTATCCTGGAGGAATAGACAAACCATTGTATAAAAATGTTTCTGGAGATTTAGAGAACATAGAAGACTCACCTGACATGGATAATGAAGGTTGATAACCTCTCGGTGTATAGTAAAAATGAATTCAGGGTGGTGAATAAGTAAGACCTGCGTTTTGTAAAGAATCTGTCAATGATAAATACCAAGCGTAATTTTTAAAAGGACTGTAGAATATTGATTCACGCTCTCTCTTAATATTTAAATTTTATTAGTTTTTAAGAACTGCGTGCGGTCTAAAGACCAACAAGTTCTTAATATATATGAGATCAAAAGGAAGGTTTTCAGAATGCGATGTTCTACTTTAGGTGAATCAGATCACGCTAGAAGTTAGAGTAACAAATCCCTTAAGATGATTCTAACACAAAGAAGTTCAATTCTCAAAGTTAAGAATTTTTAGGTTCTTCAACTTAATCTACCTGCTGTAAAGACCACAAGAATCTCAAATGAAATTGCTCTTGAATATAAGAATATATTCTGTTGTTTCTGATTGGCTTATTTCATGATAATCGGGATGAGTAATTATGGATGATTCTCCGTGTACCGTTGATCCAATTCTACTGGTAGTATGTGGTAGTAGAGCTTTCAGTCCTTCAAGTTGGCTTGGTGTATACTTAGGGGGTTTCCCCTGAATTCTACGGAATTCTCTTGGTAATTCAACCACTATTAAAAATTATTAATCACACGCAATCAAAGAAAATTTCAATCAAAAGTCATAAAGTCACTAAGGAGACAATCAAATAATAAAACGCTTATAAAATATAGTAGATCAAACCACACACAAATAACAAATTCCCACACTAAAAACCCTAGTTGGTGATGAAATCCAACATCGTAGTATTTTAATGTAGAAATGGCAGCTGGAACAGTGACCTCGATAGCCTGCTTAATGAAACAGACCGGTGCAAGTTTCTCCACTTAAACCATCTCGTATGAAGATAACCCTCCGAAGATTCCAAGTGAGTCTAGTCGATGTATGCTCCAGGTACAGTGGAATCTTTCCTCCACTGTCACCTTAGGAAAAAATCTTAAATTTTATGGCCACTAAGGTCACCAACGGGAACAAATATACCTGGGGGAACAATCTACAATCTAATATACGCGCAAGGGCAGAGTAACAAAGTTCAATTCCCTTGAAGGCTCCTTAACATAATGCAAGGTATACAGACAAGCGACCCCAGGCTCCTTGACAATGGTCAATCTGAGGTTTACCGTTGTTAATATGCGCACATCTTCTATCGTTCCCAATGAGATGGAATTGATCACCTCACTGGTTCGGATATGATCTTGTGCTTGACTCCTTTAGGAGGAGCTTCCCATAGCATACAAGATACTATTTTATTTTTCCTACCACAAGATCAACTACTTGTTTATTTTAATTAGTTAATTACTCCCTACTCCAAGACACTAGCCTGAGCTATGTTGGTGAAAAGAGTCCTAGAAATATAAAAATTACTAGATTGATTTTAATTTAAGTGTTGCTTTTAATAGGCTGTTTCTTAGGACAATAGGTACGAAAGTGAAACTTTGATGATATGTAGTGACCCGACTCAAAACATACTAAAAATGCATCTATTATGAGAAACAATTCATTTCCTTTCAATGAATTCTATCTAAAAGAAAGAGTTGAGAAATGAAATCTTTTAAAACAATTCTTTCCTTCAAAACAAGAACATATGAAAAGAAATCTTATCTCATGAGAGCTCAGAATGATCAATTGCTCAAAAATAAATCCCTTTATTCTTCAAGATTGAAACTACAATCAAACATTCTCCAAAAGAAAAATACAATTTCTAGAAATAACACTCAAAACTAAAAACACTAATTTCGAGATCTAAAAATTCTGAGAATTAAATCTGAAATAAAAACTTTAAATATTTTGAGGACATTTTTCTTAGTTTGTAATCGAACTAAGAAATTCTTTGCTGAAATGAGCAAAAACACAAAAACATCCCCAGTGGAGTCGCCAATTTGTTGGACATATATATCATTCTTGCAGACAAGACAGATCTCCTTAGTATCTTACGATAACTAGCAACAAACAGACAAATGTAAAATACTTTCTCTATATTATACTTGATCTAGAATTATCTATAATGAAGGATTTAGGACTTACCTATAGTCCAACGCTGATCGTAGTCTTCTTTCCTGTCACTTTGAATATGTCTCCTTTTGGGATTTGTAATAAAAAACATGAAAGAATCAGAAGCACCTGCATAATATAGACTAATTCATAAACCATAAACCTATCTTGATGATCAAGGAATTCAAGAAATAATCCATTTAAATAAACAAATCATTGAGAAAACATGATCCATTTGTATTATCTTTGATGAAAAAAAGAGCCTTACAACCGTGTTCGCCTTGATGTCGTACAGGTCCTTCGAGGGTCCAGAACAAGCGTTTCCTCTACTTTGACAAGACTTTGCACTCTCTCGACTAACATACACATGAGTGTGTAATCGTTCCCATATGATAATCAGTTAAGAGAGTCTCAGTTTGTGTAGCAATTCTCCTCAAAAAGTATCAAAGCCTAACTCCCCTTGAGGCTGAACTATGGCCTCAATTTATAGCAAAAGAGAAGAGGTTGCATCTCCAAATAAGAGGGGATAGAATCCTCTTTCAAAGGGATTAAGTTCCACATACCAAGGGGTAGGCTCCTTTAATGGATGGATGAATGTACATGAAAGTAGTGAACTTTCCACCGAATAATTTCTTCAAGAAGCTTCCAGATTCAACCAGCTGGTCTTCCAAATTTTACATATGCCTTCACTTTACCTTTTACAGGGAACCACACCTTAAATGAAGAGAAAGTGCGGCCAGTTCCGCATGTCCTGAAAGCAACAGATGCGACACCATAGGTAATACTAAGATAAAGTGCGGTACAAGTATTTTATGACTTTTATAAGCTTTTTTCTCAATTTCAAGGCTTGGTTTTAGGAACTTGATGTTTGTAGACTTCTAAGGGAGTATTGTATGAGTAATGATGAACCCATACAGAAAGTAAAACATCATGGTGACAATTTTAGTGTAACATTATTATACTTTATCTATGCTTATGAGGAACATGTATTGACTTAAATTTATTGAAATGAATGTATGGACTAGACATAAGTGAAGTAAGAGGCAAATAAATTCAAGGGAAGTTTCTTCAACAAAGTGAAAAATACACTTTTCTAGAACTTTACTGGTTTTAATAGACAATATCAATGCTTGTGAAGGACTGATATTGACTTAACTTTATTGGGATGGAAAAATAGAGGAAATTTCTAATATTAACTTGAATTTATTAAAGTGAGTGCATTGAATTTATTTAAATGGAGGAAAATGAGTGTATTGATTTGAAATAAGTAAAGTATGGGAGTAAGAAATTTAGGGGAAATTTCTTTCATAAAAAGGAATTTGAGTTTTTCTTTGACCCTAATATTTTTATTATTATTTTTCAATGTTATTGAGAGATTTAGTTTATTTGTCTTTATTGAAAAAGATTGTATTGACTTGACATAAGTGGAGGAAAATAAATAAGTATAAATATTTTAGTTTTCATATTTGTTACAAGAATAAATCATAAATATTTCATTCTCTTTAAATTAATATTGTTTAAATATTAAAAAATAAATATTGCTATGATGTTTTTGTGAGAAAGCAATTATGTTGGAGAATTTCCAAATTACTCACAATAGACATTTTTATTGTCTAATGTGAGTAATCTATAAATTCTTGAACATAAATACTATGCATTTAGTGAATATAGAGAATTTTTTATTTGAAATATATATATATATATATATATATATATATATATATATATATATATATACACAAACATCCGGTAAACATCTAAACAATTTGATTTAATGTTAATATAATATTAATATTAATGTTTAATTTTAATCTATAATTGCTTTGTTAAAATAAATGATATATATATATATATATATATATATATATATATTTCTCTTTTCTTTTAATAAATATATATATAATTAAAAATATAAACTTTTTTATTTCTCTAAGTTGCGTTAATCTATTGATATTGAAAATAATTTACAATGCGAAACCTTCCTGCATGGCTGCTAAATTAGTCAACCTCATAGGAGGCCCTATTCAAAAAAACCAAAAAACTGCAAAAATGGTTTCCCATAATGGGGAAACCAGCACAAGAGTTGTTGCCCATTATCGAGAAACCGACAGTCATCAAGTTCCTAGTAGCATAATAGAAAAAAAAAAAGAATTTTAAGCTTCGAAGGAGGTCACCATCAACGTGTTTGAACCTGAAACTTAACATGACAGAAGGCCAAAAGAAGGAATTCAAGACTTGACAAGAAGCTAGTTGTCTATAGGTGGAGGAGGATTCTCCTCCACTATGGGACAATTGTAATCTTTGAGATCTTCGGCGGTGCTTTTAGAGTACTTGGAGGAACTCTCCGACGCGGAAGAGGAGCTTGAATCCGAGTTGAGCTTTTGCTTCCCACGAGCCGAGTCGCTACTGCTATCACCCTCACTGCTGGAGCTAGTCATGTCTGGCTTGACTGGGAGCACCATCGATTTCCTTGTGTCCTAAGGATGCTGGACCAGAATGGTAGATTTTCAGCATTTTCTGGAGCCTGAAGCTTCAGCAACCTGAGGCTCTTCATGGAAAGAGAATGAGATGGTAGCAGTAATGTGTGGTTTGGCCAGGTCACTGCAAAAATTAAATTGGCCCATGTTGTTTTCGGAAGGAGGCCGACTGCCGAAATCGTGGATGGCAAGTGGCGGGCATGAACCCCTACCACCCTCACCTCTCCCGCCACCACCTCTTCTGCATTGAATTCTATGCATGTGCGACATTGTGATGCAGGAATCAATGCTAGTGAACAGGGAGTGAGAACCGGGGAAGATGAAGGAGGACGGGGAAGAGCGAAATGAGTTCGAATAGCAAGGTGCACACAGAAGCGAAGGAGGGTCATGAGAACTAGTTGATGGAGGAGACTACTACTGCAGAGGGTCAGACGAGCGCAGAGAGGACAAAGGGGCTAGTAGAGGTGTGGAATACACAATAGAGGCCAAAATACAATCAGATGGAGGCTGAGGAACTCGGGCAACCTGAAAAGAAAACCGAAAACCCAAATGGAGAGGCCAAATGCTCATAAGGCGAGTAGACAGAGCGGGAGAGGGCTGCACAAAAGGGCGCATTGCCATGGCAGAGCAATAACGCCAAGAAAAATGAGACATGAATGATGAGGCCGGCTTCCTCTGGGAATTTATGGCACCTTCACGGAGAATGATGGGCGGCGTGTGGCCTAGCCAGGTGTTGGTCACCAGGCTGGCCACTGCCCCATTCCATTTACCCACCTGCATCCGTGATTAAAAATATAAACTTAATGACAAGGCTAGCTCTAAATTTTTAATTTATAGAGTCGAGGTTTAACTTTTTTTGTCTAAATTAATCCAAAACATATTAAATATTAAGAAGAAAGAAAATATGAAGCTTAAAATAAAAATATATATTTAATTTCAAAAGTAAATGTTAGGTGTCGACCAGGTCGTAGATAGAAGGTGATCTAATGCATGGTTAAGGCACTCTTAAATATTTGGGTGTTCTTCTTGGACATAACCATCATGTAGCCTCACCATTGAAAAACTTAGAAAAAAATTAAATATTAAACATTTTATCTTTACTAAACTATTATTGTTGTTGTTGTTTAAGTATTAAATTAAATTCAATTATATTAAAAATTAAATTTTATATAATTTTGGGTTATATGATTTTATTTGGAGTTGTCTTTAGTGCTAATTTTTGGACTTTCTCCCGAGGAGAGGCTGACCTTATGAGGGGTGGATTATTACCCCTAAGTTCATTTTCTGGAAGATCTGGCTTGAAACAAACAATCAGATCTTTCAAGAGAAGGCCCTAAACTAGTAGCAAATCAGTGTGAAAATTAGAATCTTATTCAAAGAAATAATGTAGGCCAAGGTGAAGCAGAAGCGGGCTTGTAGCTTAAACCAATCAGGTAGGGAGTGGTGCCAGCAGCTGAGGCTAAACCTTCCCAAATGGAAGAATATGGATAAGTGCAGAGAAATATGGAAAATTATATTAGAGGATGAGGACTTTGACAAATGGAGAAGCAACACAGGTATCCACAGTATGTTTTTTGACGATGCAACAAAGGGGCATCCGGGGAAGGTTGGAGGCAGAGGAATTATTCGCTTCCCTTCAAACCAAATCATTTCCCACTTTGCCTAGGGTTTGGGGCTTACTTTGAACAATCACGCAAAAGCCATGGTTCTCCTCCAAGGCTAGAAGCAGCTGCAAAAACATGGAATCAAGGAGGCTCGCGTCGTTGGAGATTCACAAAGCGTCATTGGCTTGATTGTGACAAAATCGATCCCTAGAGATCTCTTCTTGCAACAGTTATTCACTCGTATCAATAAGTTGATCCCATACAAAATCGATCCCTAGAGATCTCTTCTTGCAACGGTTATTCACTCGTATCAATAAGTTGATCCCATCCTTTGACAGGCTTCAGGTCTTTCATGTCCTTCAGAAAATAACAAAGAGGTGGATCTTGAAGCCAACATTGTTGTCTCTTTACAAGCGTGACCTCTCCTCTATGAATAGGGGGATTCATGGGATCCTCTGCCTTAGCCAACCCCTCTCCTTTTCATGTATTTTTGTTTCTTGCTGCAACAATTTGTTTCCATTAGAAGGTTTTCTAGTCATTGGGAAATTGCTAGGCTCAATGTAAGAAGCAGAGTAGGTGAATTTTGCTTGTTCGGAAACACAGACATTGGGTCTCCAGATGTAAAACATCCAAGCATAAGACTCAGAACTTTTGAATCAATATAAACACACCCGTTTATGTTAAAAAAAAATGGACTTTTTCGCGGCAACATGGAAAAATTTGAGGTCAAATCTTTATTTGTATTATTCAAACTGGTATTTTTTACTCTATATATGGATTCAACACCCTGAAAAACATGTGATTTCAATACAAAATAAAAATTTTAACAATAAAAACTTAATTTGTTTTTCTATATATAGATATATATGAAGTTGATATGCACATAAAGTATAATATTTAAATTTTTGATTCACACAACATATTTACGCCATGGTGTTACTATTTGAAAACAACTCTCCTAGCTGCCACTCTTTCTCACCATTAGATAGAACACGATTGAAATATTTTAAGCCATTACATTAATAGTTAATAAAAAACTAATAATTAAGAAGTTTAATGAACATGTTTAAAATTAATCAAAATTGTTTAGTGAATCATTTTTTGATGGATTCTCCTCTAACCTTTGCTTCTCCATCTCGATGCAATGATTTACACTTTGCAAAATTAATTCCATATTAATTCCATAGTGATTATGATTAGTTGAATTGAAAGAGCAAGCATGAGCTGATCTAAATTGTTCTCTATGAATTGCTATCTCATTTTTATTTCTTCTTTTGGTAAGTTGCAATGATTCAGATTTTTGGAAGTTCTTGCCATTGTAATCCAGCAAATTGAAGGAGCAGCTATTAACTTCTCTAAATTGTTTGAACTACTGCTAAAAAATAGTTTTGAATAAAAATGGGCCAACAAGCTCAAATGGGTTGCGATTGTTAAGCTGGTAATGTTTCCTAGCCTTACTCAGAGCCTGATGATTGTTGGTAAAAAGGGTAAAGCCTTCGCTAGCGGCACTGGGAAATAGAGTTAAGAACATTTACTTTACACAGTTTGAAGATTTGTCTGAAGATTTTTATAATATCATGTTGAACAGTTTGAGGCATTGACCTGTAATAAATTGGAAATAGGAATCACGGAGCAGGAAATGGAATGGAAGCCGTAAAATAGAGCCCTGAGAGATTTGATGAAGTTATTATCATCTTGATTAAAACACTAAAACTACCATTTCAATTTTTTCCCTTCTACTTTTCTGTGGTCTTTGAGAAGGGAAATTATCATTCCAATGTCTTCCAGGGAGGGCGATTGCAGGCCATTTCTATAAATACCTTTCAGTATCTCATTTTGCTATGTTGTTGGTCTCTATCTTTTTCTCACACTTCTGTTCTCTGCAATCGAGCATTAAAAAAAAGGGCGAATAAATAAAATATGAAATACAACAAATTATATATGAGAAACAAGAAACATGTTTAGATCGCAGATAAAATAAAAATGAGCAGAGAAATTTAAAAAGAGACGTGCACTATATTTGTCGATAACATTTTCTCTTTCTATCAACGGAATTGGCAATGGAATGACACCTATCAAAGTGCAGGTGTTCGTCTATGTGAAACAAACATATATAGATTGGTTTAAAGCATAGTTACCAAGTTACCTCCAACAATTCAATAAGAATTGAGTAGAATGGTTTAACTCATAGTTACCAAGTTTGTTCTAATAATTCAATAAGAATTGAGTAGACTGGTTTAATGCATAGTTATCAAGTTCGCTCCAATAATGTATTTGTTAATTGGAGTATCGCAATGGTAGCTGCAGTCACAAAATAGATGGCAGTAGGAATGAAAATTTATAAATTTGTTTATTTATTGTAAGGGTAATTTTTTTTACAAGTGTAAATTTCATAGTTTCTAATTTGAGTTTTCTGAGTGTTTTTTGGAAGGTTTAAAAATAGGTGGCCAGGCCAGTAGGAAATGGAAATTTATTGTAATGGAAAAATTTTGAGTTTTTAATTTGAGTGGATTTTTTTAGGAAGGTTTAAAATGCATAGACAATAAAAAAAATGAAACTTATTGTAAGGGAAATTTCCGAGTTTCCAATTTGAGTGTTTCTATGAAAGGTTTAAAAAGTTGATACAACCATAAGAGAAAGAATTTAAATTTTTGTGCCGAACTAATTTATAAAAGATAATAGACTTTTTAATTATGTTTATGAGATAAAATGAAGTTTTAAAACTTTAATTTTTAGATATGTATTAATTAAAAAATGATTTTAGATAATATTTGAAATTAGGGAGATATATAATTTTCAGTTTTAAATATTTATCTTTTAAAATTGTATTAATTACAAAAGTCTAGAGAGAAATATAGTTTTGAGTTTTGAAAATTATATAGAAATTAATAGAATGTGGTTTTTGTTAGAGAATTGAAGTTTTAAAAATATTTATATTTAATCAAAAATGTTAAAAAGATATTTAAATTTTAAAATGAATGGGAAGAAAATGTATAGAAAACATATATTTAAATATTTAAGTTGTATATTGTCAAATTTTTGACTTGGTAACTATGGTTTAAAGGGAAATAAAATATAAAATCTTATATTTCAAAATTACTAATAATATTTGAAGCAATCATTTCTAAGTTCTCAACCATTCAAACCTTTGTAAATTATTAAGCCATATTTGAGGATAAAAACTTCTAAATTTTTTTATTTTGATGCTTTAAATGAATAAACAACCACCAAAAAAGTGCATGAGATATTGAATAATACTTTTAAAAACTAGATTGGAATGCCTTATTATCAAAATAAAAATTGGGATAGGGCAGAGTCTACATTTTTCTCTATTCTACATAATAAATAGTTTTAAAATTTTCAATTGACAATGTTTTTCTCCATTCCACATAATAAATTATTTAAAAATTTTCAATTGACAATACTTAATGTACATCAAATTTACAATGAAAGACAACATTATTTTCTCCTACCTTTACTAAAACTAACCAAAATCACTACAGATATCTTGCTTAGCAACTATTGGATCTCTTTAAGAATCTTAAGGCATTTCCTTTGCAACATCTGGTGATGGTGCAATTGCTAGTTATTTATTTTTTATTATAGCAAATATTATTTTTCTATTTAGAATATAATTTTTAATTTTTAATTTTATTTTAAAGAGCACATACTGACAAACTTACACATCACCTCGTATTATGATGTAGAACCAGCATAGATCCATCTTAAATGTGAATATAACATGAGGTGAGAGAGATCAAATGTCTTAACGTGTAATTTTTTTATGAGCTTACATGATTTAAATGTTTTGTATAAGTTTTTTTTTTCAAATATTATTTTGATCAACATAAGTAAAATTTCAAATTTAAAGATGAACACTATTGCACATCATATTGAGGTGCAGAGTAAATCTCTAAACTCAAAAATGAAAAAGTGATGAGAGAAATGTTAGCGTTTTTTTCAACATTTTATAAATTTGGACCATTTCTCGATTTGTGCTTGTCATCCTTGCTGAAGTGCCATGCTAATCTTCTTCTCTGTATCGTTCCAATTTTATCAGATGTCTCCAAAAAGAAATATCCATATTAATCTTTTCTATATCGTTCCAATTTTATCGGATATCCGTGAAGAGAAATGTTAGTGTTGACTTGACTGAGGCAATAAACTTCCGAAATGGAGAGAAAATGGAAGTATTCTAAAATTCCAATGAAAAAAGGTGCTCGTGTTGGAAAATTGATGCAGGAAAGGAAATGTGTGTATTGACCGAATAGATTGGGTGCAAATTTCTCCAATAAAACAACCGGAGTGTGATCAGCTTCTAAATCTTGTGAGTTGTCCGTATCGACTTGACTTTGATAAAGCATAAGATGAGTTGATTGTATTAATTTAAAATTCCTTTTGCGTGAGGATAAAAAATTTTGGAAGAATTTCGCGGATACTACTAGACTCCAATGCATTTCAAAGGCTGTTGCAAAGAAAGTACACCACGTTCCCATGAAGTAAAGGGCTACGGTGGTCTCAATGTATATAATCTTGGTTATGCTGTGGCCGTCTCTCTTATATATACCCTGTAGTAAAATTGAATGTCGTAGAGTTGGTGGCTAAACACTCATTTGTCTGTTTGTGGTCTTTCAACAAAAAAAAAAATGAAAAAAATGAAAAATCTATAGTGGTTATCGGTAAGAAAACGAAAAATCAATCACAATAATCACGATGTTGTATACAATACTGGGCATAATATGTGGGGTAAGAATAGTATGTTTCAATTATCATCGATTAGATTGTGTGGATTTAGTCGCTCATTTTGTTACTAATTTCAATTTTTTCTCATTTTGTTACGAATTTCAGTTTTTGGGTAAAAGATTTTGTTACTGGTTTAAGTCTTTGGGTAAGAGTTGAGGTGGAAATTCTATTGAAATAAGGGAATAAGATGTAAGTCGAAGAGTTTTTCTGTTAACTATTACATTATCTTTACACATATTTTTTTTTAATAGAATAAAAGGTTTTTGAAACAATGTTATTTTAAAAAAGGTTTTTGAAACAATGTTATTTAAAAAAAGAAGTAATTTGAATAGTTCTCCTGTCAACTATTACATTATTTTTAGACATATTTAATAACGTAAAGAGTTTTGTCAATAAAGATTTTTCCATTGCCTATGGGGCTAGTAGAATAAAATGTTTACAAAATTTATCCTTATTTCTTTTCTCTACTTTGTGTCTACGCCTTTATAATTGTTTATTGTGCTCCTCTACCTCAATTATGCTTTTCACTTTAACTTTTCTTTCTCTCTCTAGCTAGACAAATGTCTAACTAGGTCTCTTAATAATTCAATTAAAAAAAAGGCTCTATTTTGCATTCCAAAAATCTGTCTTTATATAACTTGTTCTCTGTTTGTATTCCAATGCAGGGATTTGAAATCAAAAGCCTCGTCCACCCATTCATTTTTTATTCTTCTCAAAGTTGGAAACGACATTTGCATAAACAAATGCCTAGCAAAAAAATGAATAGTATTTAGCCTTTGAAATTAGGGACAAGACGCTTGGAAAGTCACACCTACATTGAATTTAATATTACATTGAGGATTTTCATGTTATGCAAATCATCAACTTCTATTCTATGGAGGAATTCAAATCACATATATGTAAAATTATGTCAATTGTTCCATATCAAATTTCAAAACTCCCCCTCTAATGTAAATTTGGAATTTATAGTCATACTGGAATTCCCACTAGAATAAATAAATATGGTACATGGAAAGCTCAATATGCTCTCATAATAGAGGACACCAGGTTTAGCTAAACTGTACACCATCAATTCTTGAAGTGTTTTAGATCATATGTACATGTGGCATCTTAGTCCACCATAATTAGAACCATCAAATGTACTTCTACCTTTCTCTAACTGTAATTCCTATTAAATATTCATTTTGTCAAGTTGCACTTGGGAAACACATAAATTTTGGTATCCATGTACCTATGGGAAACACATAAATGGACTTCTCTAGAAGTGACATAGAACTAGAAACATGTTTCAAATGTTTGCATATCCATGTTAGTATTTATGAAAGAGATGCAAGGTGCAACAATTGTGGACATGAGAGACCTTGTGTTGAAGAATATATGACAAGCATTGTAGCAACCTCATTTTGAAAAATTATTTATGTCACATCCTTCAGATAATCATAAGGACTTAGATATACAAGAGGTCTCTAAAATCGAGGTGTATATTGATCAAGGTGGTGTCTCTTAATAGACATCTTTTGATCTTTCCAAGAAACAATGGTATGTGTCTCAACACTTCCTCTTAGATAATTGCTCCATAATTTGTAAGTTTTTGTAGGATTGTGATGAAGTTTGTAGCACTGAACGTACCTACAAACTCTCCCTTGTTAAAATATTATAAAGGAGCCATATAAATACCTTGTTCATAAAGTACATAGAATACTTAATTTATAAGAAAAATAATATCTAGTGCCACTACCTTGCCTGACTATGGAAACAAATCATACAGGAAGTGGGGCGGAGCCACATAGGTAATGGAGGTACCACATATTATATGCATTACATGTTTTATTTATGCTATCCATCATAACACCATATCTACACAAAAGATTTATAGTTACAAATTTCATTACATACATGACAAGTGTTCTGAATATCCTCTTCAAATTGTTCTGGGTGCCATCTAGTGAGACGACACAGGGGAATGTTCTAAAGTATGCAAACTTTCTGCGCACAAGGAAATAGTTAAACCATACCTTTGATCGATGATTCACGCTACTTCATAAGGACCTGAGAATGAATGGAGTAACATATAGCCATATTAGGCTTTCGATCCTCAAAATACATGTGCTAAATATGCTCAAGACACTTGGAAGTATGATAGAGATTAAATTCCTAATTGGAAATTAAACGTGAGTAGAAGGAATCAAACCATTTCAGCATGAAACCTTCAGTTGACACAGGAACTTAGCATGCTTATGGTTGCTAATTCAACATATTGAGGGTGATAATGGTAGGAAATGAATATCAATATAGGTAATCCTTTCACTTAAAATCAACATAGAAGCAACATAGTGAGCCCATTTTAGTCAGGATATGTTAGGTCCCTATATTACTAGTATAGTCCCTTATTGTTGTTAGTGTAACCCCCTTATTCTTATTATTGTACCCTTGTAACCCCCATATTTTTATTATTGTGCCCTTAAATTATTATTTTTAGGTCGGCTAGGATTACATTGTGGCCCCACTAGGATTACATTATGGCCCCATGGACTCCTATATATAGAAAGGAGGTTTTGTAAATTGTATCATCCAAGAATTTTTCATTTATGTAATGTATTGGAGGTTTCTCCCTCGAAGTGGCTTATTTATAAGGCGTTGATATCTCTTTTCTTCTATTTTTGGAGCTGGTTACACAAGATTTGGTATCAGAGCTTTGGATTCTAGGGTTTCGCTACTCCAAACAGGTCATCGTAGCATTTTCGCTATAAATTTTTTTCTACGAAGTTTCAAAAGCTGAAATTTTAGGGTACGAAGCTGAAATCCTGAGGAAGATCGCCTCAAAATTTCAGAGCTTGGTTCGCAATATTTTCGGAGATATGATCTGTGGAATTTAGGTCTTTTTTCAGGCTCCTAAACAGGTCATCGTGGAATTTGTGCTATAACTTTTTTTCTATGAAGGTTCAGAATATGAAATTTTTAGGGTACGAAGCTGAAATCCTAAGGAAACTTGTTGCAAATTTTGAAAGCTTGGTTCGCAATATTTTTGGAGATATGATCTATGGAAGGTAGTTCTTCTTCAAGCTCCCGAATTTCATCTCAAAGAGGTGATCGTGGGAAAAGTTGAATAACTCTCTCTTTGAGAATTGGATTGCAGTGCCATAAAAAGTGGTCGCAAGCACATAGACTGTAGTCTCCTGGCTATCAATTTCAGAGGTGAAGGACAAAGTAGTGACATGTGGCAAGTCGTACAAGTTCACTCTACTGAACCAGTCCATAATTTGGTTATTGTGGGAGGTTGGACATAACTTTGTCTTGGAAAATCAAAATCAGTTCAGACCTGTGGCATTCAAGAGAGAATTCAGAGGGCTACTTCAGTGCTAAATTTCAGATATTGAAGATTCGCAATCACAGAGATAGTCCAACTTCAATATCGAGCTCCTCAAAAGCAAGAGAAAGGGTGTGTATTTTGTTCTGAATTGCATAAGTCTTGTTTGAAGAATCAATTTGAGTTGATTCCAAAGGCATATTGTAGAATATATATCAAGATTGGCCCTAAAATATGCCCGTAAAAATAATGAGTCACCTATTGCCTTCAGTGCTCCTACTATGACTCATAAAGATAAAGAATCACAACATGATCTATCTAAATTACAAGAGCAAGTGCACGAAATTTCACTCTCGTAAAGAGCATCAAAAAATGAAATGGAAGCTAAGAAAGGCATGGAGGCTGGCATGGAATCTAAGATGGATGACATGGAAGCTAAGATCGATGAGAAAATGGAAAACATGAAGAATTTTCTAAAAGCAGACATGGAAGGTTTGACAAAGTTTATACAAGAAAGGTTTCCTAATGGTGAAAAGATAGTAGAAGAACCTCATGATGAGAACAAAATAAATCTTAATTGTGATTTCATAAACTCTAATGTTGGCGGGAAGAACCACCATATTCCAAAGATGGATATGAGGAAGTTTGATGGAAAGGATCCTGTAACATGGATACTAAAAATGGAGCAATATTTTGATCTCCATAACGTGCAAAACACACAAAAGGTACACATTGCAACTTTACATTTAGAAAAAAATACATTTGTATGGTATCGATGGCTTTGCTCCCGTAAAAAAATTGTCACTTGGTCAATTTTTATGGAGGAAATGATAACACATTATGAGGATACAAAGAGAAACACCTTCTTTAGCGAAATGATAAATCTCAAACAAAAGGGCTTAGTGGGGGAGCACATTAAGGATTCCAAAAATTGAATATAAGGGTAACTGATATTCCAGTGGAACACAGGATTGATCTCTTCATAAGCACTTTAAAGGATAACATCCAACATGAAGTTCGTGTTTTCGAACTTGATTCATTGGAGAAGTTTTGATGTAGGAGATTGGGTATTTTTACAGCTAAAACCATACAAACAAATGTCCCTCAAGCAAGCTAAGAAGGATAATAAATTATCGCCAAAGTACTATGGTCCTTACAAGGTGTTGCAAAATATTGGTACTATGGCATACAAATTGGAGCTTCCTGATTCTTCGCGAGTGCATCAAGTTTTCCATGTTTCATGCTTAAAGAAGGTTATTGGTGAAAATATTCCAGTTCAAACAATATTGCTAGAACTTGATGAGGAAGGAAAAATATTATTGGAACTTGAAGCAGTCACGGAAACAAGAACTTGACATCTACGGAATCGATCAATTTTAGAGTATCTCATCAAGTGGAAGAACTTACCCACTGAAGATTCTACATGGGAGGATGAGAATTTTATACAGAAGCACCCAGAGCTACTCAAGCGTTGAGGACAACACTTTTTTGAAGCAGAGGGGCATGTTAGGTCCCTATATTACTAGTATAGTCCCTTATTGTTATTAGTGTAACCCCCTTATTGTTATTATTGTACCCTTGTAACCCCCATTTTGTTATTATTGTGCCCTTAAATTATTATTGTTAGGTCGGCTAGGATTACATTGTGGCCCACTAGGATTACATTATGGCCCCATGGACTCCTATATATAGAAAGGTGGTTTTGTAAATTGTATCATCCAAGAATTGTTCATTTATGTAATGTATTGGAGGTTGCCCCCTTGAAGTGGCTTATTTCTAAGACGTTGATATCTCTTTTCTTCTATTTTTGGAGCTTCTTACACAACAGGATAAATAAGTCAAGGTGGTATTCATATAATCCACCTTCATAATCGTTGGAACTTGTAACATTGGCAGCATGTGGAAGCAAGGTCAATTGAATGCAAATATGGGTGTACTCCATCATATGAACTAGAATGACATCTCAATCGATTCCAATACATATTCATATGTTTTTTAGGCCTACAGTAATGCAAAATTATTGATGAAATTTTTTTCAACACTTGCAATGTGGAACTAGCCAAAAATCCTATTATAATGATGTGGAAAATGAGTATTGTAATACTATATCACATAAATACTAGAAGCCCCAAACAACTCTTAGCTAGTCTTAAACTTTGCAGCATAGATAAGTTGTTATGGTTCTATATCAGCACCAAAGTTAATGGGGTTGATGCTCGATACATGAACAACTGGCTAATGGGAATTAGTATGTACTTAGAAACCACCATTAAACATCCAAAGTGATGATAAATTCTAGTCGCCACAAAAAAATAGGTATCACTTTATTAATACAATTCAATCTATCATTTGAATATATACCCTTTGTGGAGCTTAGTTGATAGTGAGGTATCTTGACTCATAACAAATAACCAACCATTTTGGGGACTTCATGACATGGAAACTACTTTAGATTGGAGTGGTACTTCTCAATGTAGTGTGGTCTCATGTACTGTAGATAAAATTTCTCCAATAAAAACACCTTTTAAATAAATAATAATACTATTAACACAAAGTACAAAATTTTTTCCCTAAATTGTTACATTATCATGGACATTTTTCCTATCATAAAGAATTTTGTTACATGTTAGGATTTTTCTATGAGGTAAAAAAATTTGGCATTGAGGACCACCTAGGGAAACAAATCAACTTTCCTCTCAACCCAAATGAAAGAGTGATTTTGTTGGTACCATGTGAGTGCCACATTCTATACTCACTTAAGCGCACCACATATATTACTCTTTTAAAGAGCTTAACATGTCGCTACAAGATATAGGTACCTAAGATGACCTATGTAAAGGGAGACTATTAGATTAAAGTAGTGAATTATCAACACAACCTATGAGAGCACAAAAGTAATTAGTGGGCCCATATCAAACTCTATAATAATGATGCTTTTAGGATATAAACCCTTCGTGTAGATCTATCTCGATGGCATAAAAATGAATACACTCTCTCTAGTGTCAATCTATAACTTGAAGAATAATGTCCTCAAATATCATATCCATAAATAAGGGTAGGAGTGATCAATGAGTGAAAGAAACATATTTTCCTAAAAGTCCTAAAATTGATGTTGGAGTCATTACTTCTTAAGGGGAGTGATCACTCTATAACCTTAAAGGAAATGAGATTTTGTTAACAATATCATGTTGAAGCATAATGCAAAAAGAATACTCCTAAATATGTGCAATATGAGACCATCTCCACTCACCCAATCCTTCAAGTGAGAATACCATTAAATTTACCTTTATCTTTAAGGTGTTGAGAAGAATAACTCTTTTTTCCCCAATTTTTCCTAAATACCAAGGGATTCACAAAAAATATCTGAAGATATCTAGCAATTCTTGAAGGACTTTCAGCAAGTGTGACATGAAAATAATGTAATTCCATATACAAAAATACACATAGAAATATATACTCTAAAAATAAAGCAACCATATCTGTTTCCCAATGTTTTTATTGTGAGTTCCTCTATTTCATTCAATGTAGAGCCTAGGAAGCTTAGGAGAGAACGGGAAACATGGTTTAACTCCTATACTACTTTTGAATCCTTCTATATCATTATAGTTTGTATGTACTCTCCCAATTGTGGATTTATTGTATTTAAGACCTATATTCTTGAGCTTTCCATGAGTATATTTTGATGCACTATCTCAAGTGCCTCACTAAAGTATACAAAATAGAAATAAACTCCACACTTGTTAGCCTTAAACTGCTCGATGATTAAATTCAAGATGAATGTGTGCACTAGTGTGATTATTTATTTGGGAAATTTATTTCCTTCTAGCTCTCAATCCCTTCCATTTCACTACCCATATTGAGATATATATCTCTAAATTTGTACAAAATTTCTTCACTAAATCTAATACAATCATAATTGTGAGCACTATAAACTTTTACAGAATAAGAAAAAAAAAATGAATGTTGAGTTTAAATATAATAAGTTTAGTTACTCATTATACTTATTTATTATGTTTCTCTTAATTTATTTTCTAGTGAATAAAGGTAGTTGGGCTTGGAGTACGCCCTAAAACTACTTTTTCTTGGCTAAGTGCTCCTATTCCTCGTATGTAAGGAAACAAGTTAAAAACCCAAGACCTAGAGGCACCTAGTTGGAGCGAAAGCCTAGCCCCTTACAAACCACCATCAGGTAATTATGGGTGGTGTGGTTTTCCTTGAATAATAGTAATGAGTCAAATTGCATTTGTAGGTAGTAGTTAGTGATTTTTATCCACACTATTGGTTTTACAATTGAGTTATGATAGGTTTTCCCACATTTGAAAAAAAAATGAATAAAGGTAGTTTATTTTATTTTTATTTTTATACTACTAAAAATTAAATGATATATATATATGCAAAAAAAAAATATGTTGCAAAATGTTGTAATTTGTTATGTAACTAGCATACTCCTAAAGTGGGGGAGGTAAGGAAAGATGATTTTTTTTTGGAATAAAGTGGTATATACAAGATTTCGAATTGATAGTGTTGACATATTTGACTTATTTTCAAGGGAATGTGATGAATGCATCATGTCTTCGTAATTTGAGTTGATTATATTGATTGAAATTATGTGCACTAATCTTGATAGGTAACAAAAGATTTATTGCATTTTATGGTTTACATATTGGAGTTATCTATGTTCTCACACTAAAAAGAGGCACAATCCTTGAGTAATTTCTCCACCTTATAATATCTAAGTAAGCTTCAATATGGGAACATAAGTGTAAATCAAGGGATCGTGGCACCTACATTCATGACGGTGACTAGACAAGGCTACCATCCATGAGCATACCAACTTATTCCATGACTATTTTGAATTCCAAAATATTAATTATCTTTCAAATTAGAATTAGATAGAGAATGCAATAATAAATCTCCTGGTTAGACTACATTGAGTGGGTGAGTAGACTCGGTAGATAAAATCATAATAATCATGAATTTGGTTGATATATTTAGTCAGAACCCCTTGAGGTTAATAATTAGTATTTATATGGTTTGGAATAGAGTATTTAGGGTTCCAAATATTGTTATTCCGCATGTTAATAACTACTTAATGATTTCTTCTAGCTCTAATATAATTCCAACACATATGGAATCACAACATAAATTTGTTGGATGAAAGGATGAATTCATTTTTTATTTAGAAATTATTTGACAAGGCTCTACAACTTACTTAGGTGGAACAGACTCAATGGGAGATCATAATAAGCTTCCTTTCATTTCCACTATTCTTAGATGAGTTGCTTGCATATGTGTATATTATTATTTGTAATCTTGGTAGTGTTGTAGCAAAAGAATTTTATAGTTATTTTTGTGTATATGTATATAAATGTGAATCTTTCAATAAATAAATGAAAATTAATATATACAAAATGAAAATTGTGTATTGAAATACTTTCCACTTTAACAAATCTTATAAACATTAGAAATACAAAGCAAATTAATGAAAAAATAAAAGTCAAGTTAGACTATTAATCACTATTTATCTATAAGAGTGTAGGATATAACAATACATATAAAGTGTGGACCCCCCCCCACCACCCCCTTTAAGTCATTTTTTAGTGGGGAGAGTGCAGGGTTCAGGTTGCAATTGGCATCAACCCACTTATCATATATTTATGGACTGGGGACGCATAGAGCGCTCTGCTATGAAACTGGCTCCAAAAATAGAAGAAAAGAGAGATCAATGCCTTAGAAATAAGCCACTTCGAGGGGGCAACCTCCTTTACATTACCTAAATGATCAATTCTTGGTTGATAAAAATGAAAAAACCTCCTTCTATATATAGGATTCCATCCGGTCATAATATAATCTTAGACGACCTAGCAATAATAATGTAAGGGCACAATAATAACAATATTAGGGTTACAAAGGTACAAAAATAACAATAAGGGGATTACACTGACAAAAATAAGGGACTATACTAATAATATAGGGACCTAACATGCCCCTCTCCTTAAAAAAAGTGTCGTCCTCAATGCTTGAGTAGCTCCAGATGCTTCTGTATAAAATTCTCATCCTCCTATGTAGAATCTTCAGTGGGTAATTTCTTCCATTTGATGAGATACTCTTAAATTGATTGATTTCGTAGCTGTCGAGTTCTTTTTTCTATGACGGCTTCATGTTCCAATATTATTTTTCCTTCCTCATCAAGTTTTGGAAATATATTTTGAACTGGAAGTTTGTCCCCTATAACCTTCTTTAAGAATGAAACATGGAAAATTGGATGCACTCGCAAAGAAGCATGAAACTCCAATTTGTATGCCATAGTACCAATATTTTGCAACACCTTGTAAGGACCATAATACTTTGGTGATAAATTATTACCCTTCTTATCTTGCTTGAGGTACATTTGTTTGTATGGTTGTAGCTGTAAAAATACCCAGTCTCTTACATCAAAACTTTTGTCTCTACGATGTTGATCTGCTTGTTGTTTCATTCGATTTTGTGCCAAATTTAGGTTATCCTTTAAGAGTTGGAGAACTTATTTTTGATGCTCGATGTGATCTTCCACTGCTTTAACCTTAGAATTTTCTCTTAAAGAAGGTGTGATGGACGGTGGATGATATCCATAAAGTGCCATAAATGGGTTCATTTTTGCTGCATTATGGAAGGAAGATTTATACCACCATTCAGCGAGAGGTAACCACTTGACCCATTGTGTTTCCTTATCATATATAAAGCAACGAAGTTATCCTTCCAAAAATTTATTCACTATCTCAGTTTGACCATTAGATTGAGGATGATAAGATGAGCTATGAGGTATATGAGTACCCTAACAAGAAAATAATTCCATCCAAAAATTTCCATTAAAAATGTGATCTTTGTTAGTTACAATAATATTTGAGTTTCCATGTAGCTTTTGAATTGTTTCCATAAATGCAATTGCAACTGTACTTGCTTTAAATGGATGAGATCATGCACAAAAGTGTGCATACTTGGTAATTCTATCAATTACCACCATGAGGACACTATTTCCTTTGGACTTAGGTAAACCTATGATAAAATCCATTGAAATATCCTCCCAACTTTGACTTGGAATGGATAAAGGTTGTAGAAGACCCGAGATCTTAATTTTTTCAACTTTATTTTGTTGGAAAACCAAAAATTCCGCCCGAAAATTCTTAATATTAGATTTAAGGCAATCCCAAAAAAAATATTTCTTCACCTTGTGGTAAGTTTTTAAAAATCTTGAGTGTCCTCCTAAAGGAGAAGTGTGCAATTCCAAAAGAATCTTTTGTTTTAGTTGGTAATTATTGAAAATATATAAGCTATATTTGTACCATAAGGAATCATTTTTCCAACTAAATGTATCAGATGTACTAGGATCTTGTTGCAAATTTTGAATGACTATCCACAGTTCTTCATCCTTCTTCCATTCATCCCTTGCTTCGGTTATCTAATCTAGTTGGATAATAGAAATGGCATTAAGAAATGCTTCCACATTTTCATCCTTTCTTGAGAGTGCATCTGCAACAACATTTAACTTCCCTTTTTTGTAGATGATTCCAAAGTCATAACCCAACATCTTTGTGACCCATTTTGTTTTCTCTTCTGAAGATAGTCTTTGTCCCAAAAACTGTTTAAGACTATCATGATCATTTTTTACCTTGAATAGTCTTCCCATTAGGTAAGGTCACCATTTATTTAGTGCATGTAGTATTGCCAACATTTCCTTCTCATAAACAGCTGTCTGTAAATACTTTCCTTTGATTGGATGACTTTAGAAAGAAATGGGTGTTCCTTCTTGTATTAAAACAACACCAATTCCATTTCCTGAGGCATCATATTCCACAATAAAGGTTTTTGTGAAGTCTGGCGTAGCTAAGACTGGTGCTAGGCACATTGCCTCTTTAAAATGTTCAAAGGCTTTAGTTTCTTCAGGAGTCAATTAAAATGCATATTTCTTCAATAATGTTGTTAGAGGTGCTTCTATTCTCCCATAATTCTTAAAAAACTTATGATAATACCTTGTTAACCCAAGAAATCATTGCAATTGCTTTATGGTTGTGGGGATTTTCCATTCCTTAATGGCTTTAATTTTGTTAGGGTCTACTTTAATACCCTCATGAGATACAATATGACCTAGATATTCCACCTCTTGTACTCCAAAAAAAAATTTGGATGTTTTTTCATATAAGTGTTTCTCCTCCAATAGTTTGAGTACCCTGTCAACATGTTGAACATGATCCTTTCAAGATCTGTTGTAGATTAGTATGTCATCAAAAAATACTAGCACAAATTTTCTAAGGAAGGGTTTGAAAATGGAATTCATCAACCCTTGAAATGTAGAAGGTGCATTGGTAAGGCCAAAAGGCATGACCAAAAATTCATAATGACCCTCATGAGTTCGAAATGCTGTTTTTGGAATATATTCAGTCTTCATTATAATTTGATGATATCCTGAACGAAGATCCAACTTGGTAAAATAAATTGCTCCATGTAATTCATCCAATAATTCATCAATCACAGGAATGGGAAATTTATCTTTAATGGTGAGCTTATTGAGCTCCCTATAATCCAAACACATGCGCCATGATCCATCCTTCTTGTGTACCAATACTACAGGAGTAGAGAAAGAACTTTGACTAGGTTGAATTATACCCGCCTCTAACATTTCTGCAATCATACGTTCAATTTCGCTCTTTTGGAAGTAAGGATATCTATAAGGCTCGATGTTTGGAGGAACACTTCCTGGAATCAAATGAATAGCATGATCATGATCACGAATAGGTGGGAGTCCTTTGGGAGTTTCAAACACCTTGGAATGATTGTCCAAGACTTTTTGGAGATATGGATAAATAGATGATTTTGATGTTGGAACTTCTAGTGAGCATAATTGTGCAATTACGCCTCGTTGTTCTTTCTTCATAAGGTTTGTCATGAAATTAGAGCTTATTATCTGTCCTCGCTTCCTTTTGATATCCCATAGTTCAATTTCCTTTCCTTCCAAAAAAGAATTCAAGAAAAGTTCTTGAAAATTAAAATCTACCATCCCCATATATTGTAACCATTGTAAAACTAGTACAACATCAACACCTCCCATTGGAATGGAAATAATTGGACTATTCAATACATATTCCCACATGGTTAGCTTGATACTATGGCATTTTCCAGAGAAATTTATAGTTCCTCCATTTGCAACCATCACTTGACGTTCTGGTGTTGGGTATAGGAAACAATTCAATTCCTTGGCTACCTTACAATGAATAAAATTATGGGTACTACCCGAATCAATCAACACTATTCTCTTTTTCTTCGTGAGATGTCCTTCTATCTTAAGAGTTTGAGGAGTGGTAATTCCTACCAATTCATTACACGATATGGTCAGACTCATTTCTTCTTCTTCTAGGGTTGGTTCCTAGTGTATATCCTCTTCTTTTGAAGTTTCTTGTTCATTTTCTTCCTCCTCTTCACAATCTATGTAAAATAATTTCTTCTGGGCACACTTATGACCTTTAGTGTATTTTCTATCACAACTGTAGCAAAGCCCTTTTTCTCTTTTTTCTTCCAATTGTTGTGGTGTCAACCTTGTAGGTTGTGGAAGTCTAAGAGTAGCAACACTTCCAATTTATGGATGTGATTGGTAGGCTTCCTTGTCGCCATAATTTTACATTCAATTTTTCTTGCCAACCTGAATGCCTTCTCCAATAAATAAGGCTCCCAAATGCGAACTTAATGTTGGATGTTATTCTTTAAAGTCCCTATGAAGACATCAATCTTGTGTTCCTTTGGAATATTAGTTACCCTTATATTCAATTTTTGGAAGTCCTCAATGTGATCCACCACTGAGCCCCTTTGTTTGAGATTTATCAATTGGCTAAAGAATGTGTTGCTCTTTGTATCCTCATAATGTGCTATCATTTCCTACGGAAAAATTGACCAAGTGACAATTTTTTTATGGGAGAAAAGCCATCGATACCATACAAATGTATTTTTGTCTAAATGTAAAGTTGCAATGCATACTTTTTGTGTGTGTTTTCACATTATTGAGATCAAAATATTGCTCCATCTATAGCATCCATGTTACGGGATCCTTGACATCAAACTTCCTCATATCCATATTTGGAATAAGGTGGTTCTTCAATCCAACATTAGAGTTTATGAAATCATGATTAACATTTATTTTGTTCTCATCATGAGTTTCCTCTATTATATTTCCACCATTAGGAATCATTTCTTGTATTAACATTGTCATCAAACCTTCCATGTCTACTTTTATATCATTCTTCATGTCTTACATGTTGTCTTTCATTTTTTCATTGATTTTAGCTTCCATGTAATCCATCTTAGCTTCCATGCCAACTTCCATGCCTTCCATATTAGCTTCCATGCCTTCCATCAAACCATCCATCTTAGCTTCCACGCCTTTCTTCAAAACTTCCATTTCATTTTTTGTTGTTCTCTGCAAGAGCAAAATTTGGTGCACTTGCTCTTGTAATTTTGATATGTCATGTTGCTATTCTTCCTCTTCAGGAGTCATAATAGAGACTTATGAAGGCTTAATGGGTGTTGAATTATTTTTAGGTGGAATTTTAGAACCCAATACTAATATCTATGCTTCAATATGCCCTTGGAATCACTTCAAACTGATTTTTCACACAAGACTTCTGCAATTTGAAAAATAAATACACACATTTTTCTTGCTTTCGAGGAGCTCGATATTGAAACTAAATTATCTATGTGATTTATGATTTTTAATATCTAAAATTTGGCCCTATAGTAGCCCTCTAAATATTCTTTCGAATGCCATAGATCTGACCTGATTTGGATTCTTCAAGGCAAAGTTATGCCCAATCTCCCACAATGACCTAATTATGGACTGGTTCAATAGAGTGAACTTGTACGATGTGCCACGTATCATTGTTTCCTTCTTGAGCTCTAAAATTTACACAAAGGAGACTACAATCCATTTATTTGTGGCCACATTTTACAGAACTCCAATCTGACGCTCAGAGAGAGTGTTATGAAGATTTTCCCACGGGCGCCTCTTTAAGATGAAATTCGGGAGCCTAAAAACCCTAACCTCCAAAGATCATATCTCCGAAAATATTAAGAACCAAGATCTAAAATTTTTACAAGAAGTTCCTTGGGATTTTAGATTTGCTCCGTAAAAATTTCAGCTTCCTAACCTTTTTCGAAAAAAAAATTATAGAACAAATTCCACGATGAACTCTTTTAGGGGAAATTCGGAAGCTTGAAACAACTCTAACTTCCACAGATCCTATCTCCGAGAATATTGTGAACCAAGATTTGAAATTTTTGGATGACTTTCCTTAGGATTTCAGATTCTCTCTATAAAAATTTCAGCTTCTGAACATTCATAGAAAACAAGTTATAGCGAAAATTCCACGATGACTGTTTGGAGTAGCGAAACCCTAGAATGCAAAGCTCTGATACCAAATGTGATGAAAACAACTCCAAAAATAGAAGAAAAGAGAGATCAATGCCTTAGAAATAAGTCACTTTGAGGGGGAAACCTCATTTACATTACATAAATGAAACATTCTTGGATGATACAAATGAAAAAACCTCCTTCTATATATAGGAGTCCATGGGGTCACAATGTAATCCTAGCCAACCTAAGAATAATAATGTAAGGGCACAATTAACAATATTGGGGATACAGGGGTACAAAAATAACAATAAAGGGGTTACACTAACACAAATAAGGGACTATACTAATAATATAGGGACCTAACACCCCCCCCCCCCCCCCGCTATAATTTTTTTTCTTGAAACCACCATGGGGGGTGGATCCGCACTACCATTGATTTGAAAAATATGGTTGCTTACTAATTCATAAAGGAACACCGTGAAGCAAGGGGGTTGGTGTATACGTAAGTAGAACAGAAAAATCCAAAAAGTCCTAGATGAAGGAATAATGTTGGGGTGGATGGCTAATTTGGTGCTTTAGGTCATCATGGCGTAATGAGTGATGTCACTAGAAATTTTGAAATTTGTGCCCAAGGAAAGGAAAGAGGCCATGCTAAGAGAAAAGAGGGAAATACATTATTTTTCTATTTTAAAAAAAGGACATAGTGGAGTATGTGAACATAATTTCATCCTAGCCATCATGACACTTCTATCCCTATAGCATCCAACTCCAAGCCAATAGAGTCTTCAAGGAGCCAATTTTGGGTAATTTATTTTGCTTGCTTTCTCTATCCTTTAAAAAATGACTAAGTCTAAGAGTTTGAACCCTACACACCAAGACTCTGAATTTTTTTATAACATTTTGTTGGTTGAATTTGAATCTTATATCTATGATACCCATTTTCACTTATTTTTATTTCAAGTAAGACAGAAGCCCTTAGATAAAAATCCCCATAAAAACAAATCTTTCCAAGTATGCGAGTCTAGTTTGGGGTTTGTCACCATTCCCCCAACATATGGCTTTTGTGAATTTATTTCCTAGTGTGGGATGTGCTATGTGCTAAGTAATCGAGAAATTGTGTCTAGAGAAGGTCACATTGTTATCAGAATTTCACTTGAGTGTATTCATAACATGTTATGTATCCCACCCACTGAAAATCCATAGATCCTCACTAAGGATAATGTAGTTTGGATATACAAAGAGTTACCAAAGGCTAAAAAAAAGTTCATGTTAGAGTATATATTACTTGTTCGTACCCCTGTTTTAGAATTGGTTCCAAGATTCCCATTAAACATGTTCTTTGAGTCTATCCAAGAATTTTTGTCTACCATTACTTGTCTCTTAGGCCTTGATGATGTGAATTTTGTTGATGAAAGTGTTTTGGGTTTTTTTGGGACTCTTTCTTTTATAAGAAAGACCAAAGAAAACTTTAACCTTCTTGTATATATCTGAAATACAATTAATTTCCAATTGTATGATTTTGGCGATATAAGACATTTCAGGTATCTTTCCTTTTTGTTGTATCTTCTATTATTCTCCTAGGTCACTAATCTCTAATTTGAAATTAAAATGATAGAATTTTGAAGGCAAACAGTAATATATGGTTCATTGGACTTCTAGAATGAGGAGAAGGAAGAAAAATGAATGGTTTTATGAATACCTTCACATTTCATTTCTGAGCATTTTTAGTCATATTTGACGAGCTCACAAAATAATCTTTCTATAGTTTAAATAGATTTTGCAACTAAGACTTGACACAAAGGTAGGATATTAGTACATATATAAAGATTATATATAAATAAGGATATATGGTTTATATGTACCTCCCTACTTTTTTCCTATTTTCTTGTCAATCATAATTTGGCATTGGAATATGTTGGGTAGAGAATATTTTTTGACCTAGAGCATTTTCTTCCAAGAAAGAAAGAGGCGACTTTCAAGCTCAAGCATAACATGGAAAAATTTATTGTAAATAACAAACATGATTTTAAGGTGGTAGATAAAATGCTAGCCTCCATGAACTTTATTAAATACAAGGTGTGGTATTATGATCCCCACCACATAATATCAAACAAAAGATAAAATATTTAGTCATATCCATGTCAACATGACAACCAGCGAGACATTCAAAATTTGGAAAGAAGATATTAATGGATAGAAGAGGAATCACTCCCTGATATGAAAATGGTCTAGATAACTTGTATGTATTTCAAGAACCTACCACTCATTTTAAATTAAAATGGTATATCTTGTTCTTGAAAATTTTGCGGAATTATTTACTTGAAAGTGGTGTATGAACTTTTACTTTTTATGTGTCTTAAATTCATTTTTTCTTGTTGTAATTTAACATGTATTACAATGAAATAATGCAACAAATAATCATTCAAACACAACAACAATTTTAATCTGGAAGTTCACCTGAAATCTCATGGGCTATGTCTCCTTTGAGCTCTGTCATCATGACTCAGCTCTTTGGGATTATGGTAGATTTTTTTACAAGTAAATACTTAATTCCAATGAATACAATGATGATCGAAAGGATTGAAAATACCATAAATATCCCTCAATTATCTGTCCAAACTTTGTAAACATCTTTAGGGTCTTGGTGACACAATTCCTTCTGTCAATGCACTAAGCTTATCTGAGCTTCTAAATGGCACAAAATCCCTCAGAATTTTGTTTCTGTCACTGAAACCACTACTGTTGTATCCAATATACATCAGACATCAAATATCAACTGATAAATTTCTCAAATTGAGCACTACATTCCCAAAATAGGCTATCCTCCTTGGTTTGCCTAGGGCTACCCAGAATTTCAGCATTGCATTCCCCAAATAGGCTATCCTCCACGGTTTTCTCAGTGCTACCCAGAACTTCACATCACCGTTTTGAGATCTAGAAGTTGTCAAAATGTTCTAAAACCACTTCCATTGGTTCCAAAGTGACTAAATTAGTCAATATAGATATTTGGTTCATCAAAAATAGCCTCTGGCTGCTCTGGTTTTGCCTCAATCACCTATCAGCACCCCTGGCACTAGGGTCAATGAAAAACTCTCTGCTGAGTTTTCAAACTATAAAAGTCTTCAACACTTTCTGAAACCTTTGTAAATAGATTCAGAATTATTTTTTAAATCAATAATGATGACTGGTTCATTGCAAATGGTCTCAAACATCTCTTTCTAAGCCCTATGCTACTGCTGGCAAAATCTGGCACTAATTACCATTGGAACTTAACTGAAGCTTTTCAGCCTTCAAACGTTCTCTACAAGCTCTAAAAACAATCTCATTAGATTCAGAACATCTGAATTATTCAATTTAGACTATTATAACTCTGGAAAAGGACTCTAACTCTCCTGGTTAGGCCTCAAACTGAATTTGTCTCATGGTGGCCCTAATGGCTCCTTCATATTCCCTGAAGAAAATGCTACTGAAGATCACCTCCATTTGATCTGAACCCTTTCCCAAAGTTCTTCGAAAGTCGAAGAGACCCAAAATTGACTAAATTTTTTTCCAAATTGGTTCAATAATGAGGGATTTATGACCAAAACAACATTGCCCCAATTTCCTCCACTAAATGTGGGGCAACTTCCAGTTAACTCCACTAAAAGTGGAAGTCCACCTAAATTTGGGAGTGCCTCTAGAATCTCTACCATATTAAACTCCACTCAACTGAAGCTTAATTAAATATTAAACCTAAGATTAGACTCCTTAAGTGCTCTTAACATTAAGCTCCCACACTAGTCATATGATGAGGTTCCATGGGAGGAGAGTTGGCCCCTCCATGCTCTGTCGGGCACACTCGACATTCAGAGTGCAATAACTTCTTCATAGGGTTTCCATTTTCCAAACTGTTTATGGTTCTAGAATCAGGAAGATGAGACCTATGCAACCATCTTAGTTTCAACCCAATCCTGTAACTTTGAATTTTTTGCTAATCCTTAGGTGCTTGATCCAGTTCTGATCACACCTCCCAAATTAGAAGCTTTTGGACCCCAAAAGCTCTTTGGAATACTGAAAATGATCTGTACAGCAAATGAGAGTATTGCACCCTCTTCTCTTCAGCCTCCAAACACTTTTCCTGTGTGACTAATGACTTTGAACCTCAACTAGAAAGAAATTCATACTTCCCTTCCTCGATGCTTGTCCTCCTGTTAAGAGCTACCTTTCTTGCACTCACTCAGAAAATTTCTGGTGAGAAATTTGCAGAAGGAATCTGAACATCTTTGCCTTGATCAATGATCCAAAGTGGCTCAAACATAAGTTGTGCAACATTCGACATCAACAACAAGTCGTCATGAAATGTGCTATACAATTGACACAAAATCAATGTAAAAAGTGTGCAACACAATCGACACAAGTCGATAAACATCATGATACATCTTGACAAACACATGTGCATGTATCAATGTACAATGAACCTATTTACAGTTCGCTATTCACAGATACATATTCCATGCACATGTACACCTTCAATTCTTCCTTTGAAGTACCAACAAGTACATAATTCCAAAAACATGTGGGTGACTATAAGAGCTGAACTAAAAGATATTGCTACAATATAAGTGAGTATCATACTCATCTTTTACACCTCCACAGTGAAATTTTTCAACAACAAAGAAATTCCTTCAACTGAACCTCATTTATATGCAACCTTGCATCAAACTTTTCAATAGAAATGCATGCATACAACTGAAATGTGCATATGTACAAAGGAGTATTTCTTACTGTGTTAAGAAGTCCATCCACTTCTTTCCAAGCCACCTCGATGGCGAATTTTTCTGTTGCAACACTTCTTCATGTGAATCTTCCATTTTCACATCGATAATGGAATCCTTAGTTCCACTTCTGCTAATATTTATGTCCTCTTGCTGCATGTGCTTTGGACGACTAGTTGTATGCAAAGTCCAACCATGGGAGACAACATGTCCCCTCTTTTGGCAACATCTTCAAAAATTATGCACCTTCTTTGAAATTTGCATCTACCTCATCTGCTTCCTATACGCTTTCTTCTTCATCCAACATCTCGAAACATGATGGTTAAATCGACCACAATATGTACATAAAATATTTCTTCCATTTGAGCATGTAAAATTATCATGCTTTGCAGAAACACAATCAAATTGATCATGAGAAAATTTATACCTCTTTTGCTGCTTTGAATTTTCATCCTTTTTGTCTTCATGAGAATATGAACTAGTAGATGCTACATCATTCATTTTTAGACTAACATCACCGTTCTTGTCTTGAAAACTATTTGAACTTGCATGCATGCCATAAGCTCCATGTCTACCATTTTCTTGTTGAAACAAAGGCTTAAAGAAATGGAAATCATCTTTAAAACAAATTTGACATATTTGCATCTTAGAACTTGGAATAAAGGTTCTCTTTGAAATAGCATCACATACCTTCAAGGATTTGGAATCTTCGCCATTAAACTGCACATAACCAAGACCAAGATTATTGGTTCGTTCCTCAACTGAAATGGGATCAACCATGCCTTGTTCATGCTTTCCTAATATTTAGCCTTCATAGCCCATTTTAATCATTAATTTGGACCCTATACCTATCGTATGTTTTTCGAAAGAACTAACACATATTTCTAATGAGGAAACTGAAGACATGTTAGAATGGATTACCTTTTCCTCATGAATTTTCTTGGTCAAAGCCTCTTGGGCTTGATGGAGTTTCCTCTCCATATCATGCAATTTTTGAATAATTTCTTCCTTCTCTTCCTTCATGGAAAACAACTGTTCACGAAGTTTAGCACTTTCTCTTTTTTCCTTAAACAAAATCTACACAATATCCTTCAATATAAAAAAGCCACGCTTCATATCATCATCGAAGAATCTTGTGAGTGAGGAAACTTCACTTGTAGAAGTTTTCATTATGATGTTAATGAGCAAATTAACTTCAACAAATTTTTCAAATATTTTCAAAAAAAATGACAAAGCTTTTTTTAACTAAATGTTTGTAAAGACCAACTCTTATTCAAGCAGCGAAACAACAACAAACTCCAAGAACTTCTTAACAAACAATCATCAAGAGGGTTTGTTTTCCAAGGGTGACTTCAAGGTCCTTTGGGTTAAGGAAGAAGAATTCAACTCTTTCTTCCTTTTTGTTCTCTCCAAGACTTAGCTAATCAGTATCTATCCCCAAATCTCAAGCAAACTGTAACAACAATCAGTTTGCAAATGGTAAAACAGTCAATCTTTTACACTGTTTTAACACCTTTCAAGCTATACAAGAAAACAACTGCGATGTCAATTAAGCAAATATGCTCCAATACCAATCTAATTTGAAAATGGTCTGGATAACTTGTATGTATTTCAAGAACCTACCACTCAATTTAAATTAAAAGGATCTAGCTTGTTCTTGACAATTTTGCGGAATTATTTATTTGAAAGTGGTGTATGAATTTTAACTTCTTATTTGTCTTAACTTCATTTGTTCTTTCTATAATTTAACATGTATAACAGTGACATAATGCAAAAAATAATCTTTAAACACAACAGAAATTTTAATCTAGGAGTTCACTAGAAATCTCGTGTGCTATGTATCCTTTGAGCTTTGTCATCATGACTTAGCTCGTTGGGATTATGGTAAATTTTTTTACAAGTAAATACTTAATTCCAATGAATAAAAAAATGATCCAAAGGATTGAAAAATATCATAATATCCCTGAATTGGCTGTCCAAACTTTGTAAACATCTTTAGGCTCTTGGTGACACGATTCCTTCTGTCGGTGCATTAAGCTACTTTGAGCTTCTAAATGGCACAAAATCCCTCAGAATTTTGTTTCCGTCACTGAAACCACTACTGTTGTATCCAATATACATCATGAATCAAATATCAACTGATAAATTTCTCAAATTTAGCACTACATTCTCCAAATAGGCTATCCTCCATGATTTTCCCAGGGCTGCCCAGAACTTCAACACTGCATTCCCCAAATAGGCTATCCTCCAGGGTTTGCCCAAGGCTTCCCAGAACTTCACATCAGATTTTAGAGCCCTATAAGTTCTCAAAATGTTCTGAAGCCACTTCCATTAGTTCCAAAATGACTGAAATAGTTAAGATAGAGTTTTGGTTCATCAAAAATAGCCTCTGTTTGCTCAAGTTTCACCTCAATCACCTATCGTCACCCCCTGGCACTAGGGTCAATGAAAACTTCTCTGTTGAGTTCTCGACCTCCAAAATTATTCAACACTTTTTGAACCTCTGTAAATATATTCAGAATGATGTTTTCAGTCAAGAATGACCACTAGTTCATTGCAAATGGTAACAAACAGCTCTTTCTAAGCCCCGCACTGCTGCTGGCAAAAGTTGGCACTAATGACCCCTTGAACTTTATTGAAGCTTTTCGGCCTTAAAAGGTTCTCTAAAGGCTTTTCAAATCATCTAATTAAATTTAGAGCATCTGAATTATCTAATTTAGACTATTGGAACTCTAGAAAAGGACTCTAACTCCCCTAGTTAGGCCTCAAACTGAATTTATCTCATGGTGGCCCTGATGGCTCCTTCATCTTCCTTGAAGCCAAAGCTACTGAAGATCATCTGCATTCGACCTGAAACCTATCCCAAACTTCTCATAAGGTCTAAGAGACCCAAAATTGACTAAAATTGCATCCAATTTGGTTCAATAAAGAGGGAGTTATGACCAGAACAACTTTGCCCCAATTTCCTCCACTAAATGTGGGGCAGCTGCCAGTTAACTCCACTAAAAGTGGAAGTCCGCCTAAATTTTGGAGAGCCTCCAGAATCTCCGCCATATTAAACTCCACTTAACTGAAGCTTAATTAAAGATTAAACTTGAGATTAGGCTCCTTAAGCACTCTTAACATTAAGCTTCGATACTGGTCATATGATGAGGTTCCATGGGAGAAGGGTTGGCCGCTTCGTGCTCCATCGGACCCACTTGGAATTCAAAGTGCAATAACATATTCATACGGTGTCCATTTTTCGAACTATTTACAGTGCCAGAATTAAGAAGACAAGACCTATGCAACCATCTTAGTTTCAACCCAATCCTATAACTTTGAATTTTGAGCTAATCCTTAGGTCCTTGATCTAGTTTTGATCACTCCCAAGAAAACCATTTATATAAATTAATATGGAAGGATAGGATATATCTATTGACACCCCTCTACCTAAAGAGAAAGATTCAAAATGGCAAGGAACATAGAACTTAGAAAATGAATCAGGTACCCAATATACAAATATACCAATGACTGAAGAAGGAGAGATAACATTGGAGTCATCAAAGGTTTCAATTCAACTAGTGGGGGGAGCCATTTCAAGAAAAATTGGCTTTCAATTATAGTTTTTGAGTCTTGAAGTAGTATCTTCTTATGCATCAAAATTAGGAAAGGGAGCTTCCAAGCTAAAACTTCAACTAGCAGACAAGAATCATTCACATTTTTTAGATATGAAGGAGAATATTTTGGAGGTTAAAAGGGATTTATATATCAACTAAAATATGGGAACAAATTGCTAACCCATCCCAAAATATTTTACTTTATGTGATGTATTTTGAAAAAACCAATTAAGACTAGCCCTCATATAGCCTAAGTCATACGTTGTATAGGTCCTCCTAAATTTATAGGACATCAATGCTTGTATGAAATTAAAGGATATTAGTATATTGGATAAAATTGACCTACATAGAGAAAAAATGAAAATATTGTATAATGACTTGGACACAACTGCATTAGATATGAAAAATTATAAGCTTCTAGTTTCTAAAGTCATAAACTAATTGAAGCAGGAAACAATTCCCAGTAGGGCAAAGAAAATAATAATATATGAGATTCAGTGATGGATTATAAAATTAGGAGTAGAACCAAAACATGCAGACTGTATTAAATAAATTGTACAAGTGAAGGAAGTAGAAATGAGAGCACTAAAGGAAATAATGAAACTTCTAAATTTTGAGTATGTATAGACCCCTGAATAAGCTCAAGTGCAGAAATAAAATGAATATATTTTGTCTATCATTATAGGAAGTAACACATATATTTAATATCTTCAAAAACAAGTTAAAAATATAACATAGGTGGTCCAAAGACATGTATGTTCTAAACCTTGTTCTTCTACTATGAAACTTATTATTCTTGTGGATGCTTCGGATGAATTGGATATGACATTGTCAAGCTAGAATTTGACACATGTTCAATTCGGTATGTATAAGAAACATTTACAACTATATTTAGATGAAACTATGCTTCTAAAATAGGAGATACAATAGAAAGAAATTTTGTTGAAGGTTGCAGAGGAAGAAAAAATAAGTGGTAGGCCAAAATAAATAGACTAAAGGCTCATTTAATATGAAATATACCCTAAATCCAATCAACTGATTTGCAATAAGATAGTTCAATAGTTCAAGAAAATATGGAATTCCATTAGGTTAATAGGTGTCAAAAATGCCATGTTTCACAACACTGAACATCTTATCAGATGAATAAGAGAATAACTAGATGATATGCCCCAAAATGTCACCAAAATTGTAAAATATTTGAACATAAGGACTTGGGAGGAGCTAAAGGAACTATGTGTAGAAGACTAAAGTTAGCTGGTGATAGAAAGAAATGAAGCTTTGAAAAAAAGATCTTTGATGAATCAAGTTTAGGAACATTGCATGGTTATGCAAAATAATACCAATATGTTCACAAATAAATTTGACATGCTAGTGCAGTTAGGTTTATATTCATATTGGGATCAACATAATAATTTTATGTCCTTGGAAGCATATTATGGAATACTGTAAAAGGAGAAATGCATTTTTGATAAAATGATAGGATTTGGCAAGGTCTCTAAAGTAGAAATGATATTTGAAAAAGTACATAATGAATTCTAGCTCTGGTGGTGGCTAAAGAACTTATTCCTAATAAAGCCTAATTATAATAGATTCACGAAGTTGGATGTTTCTTTCAAAATAATGGCCATGTTCCAGTACTGAATAGGTGACCAATGGAACCATTTAGCGCATTTTGGAATATGATCCCTTCAGAACCTTGTGTTGGATTTCTAGTGAAGACTTTGTCTAATATTCCAAAGTTGAATCATTAAATTATTATAAATTTGTTGTTTCATTTGGGTTATTTATTTCATATATGTTATTTTAATATTTTAGTTATAGTTAGTAAGAGATTTATCATGGGTAACTGAAATAATTACTACTTAAATTTGTAGAAAAAGAGTGAAAGACACTACAAGAAAAAAAGACATTGGTGAAGGTCATGCTTGTGACAGACCTTTAAGGTCCCTCACCAATGTCACATATGGTGATAGTCCTTAAAAAAGTGTCACTGTAAGTGTAAATAATGATGGTCCTTTAAGGTCCTTCACCAACGCCATTTTCAATGACTTTTTTGGTGAGGGTCGTTAAATACCCATCACTAATTCTCTCTTTGGTGACACTTCTAGTGACGAACTTTTAATGACCCTCACCAATACTCCTTTTTTTACTTTTAGTGACAGTCAAAAAATGTCCATCATAATTGATCATTCCAATGAGTTTTTGATGATGTTATGTGCTTCTTAATATATTTTTTTTCAAAAGATAATGATGTAATACCATTATTGTGTAGTATTTTTTATAATATGTCCAAGGCCATAGTGGTTAGAGTCAGTCAAATTTTTAAGAAGTAATTAGTGTGTACCATTCCCCTCAAGTAATGACTAGTCGAATAGATTTTTCCTATTAGCACATGATTCATATCTATTAAGTTTATTATCTAGAAAATTCCATTTAGATAAAGTTCCACTAGTGTGTTTAGGAAATATATTATTTAATACACAATCAAGCTCTATCAATTGTATTAATGAGAAATACCTAACAGTCCTCAACAATCCGGAAACACCTTAAATTAATGCTTTGGCATACACTAACATTTCATAGCACCTCGCATGTCTTGGAACATATTTGTACCTAGAAAATCTTGTCATGACACTGACGCCCAATCATATTGTGGCATGCACTAGCACAACATAGAACTGTCCTAGCATGTGTTGGCATGCATGTAGTCCCTAGCATTCCCTGGAACACCTTGTTTGAATGCATTGACATCCATTAGAACTTGGCACAAAATGCCACTTCGCATGTATTGGGACCTATTATTAGTGTGCCTAGCATGCCCCTTTTGAAAAAGATAAAGTCCCGACTTATTAACCCTCTTATCAGTTCTTCCTTTTGTTTCCTTGAAACTTATTGACACATATTGACATACCTTGGCACCCTCCACATCCTTAGCACCTGGCATGTATTGGAATATATTGGCACTATTTGGCACATATAATTAGCACACCCTGGAACTCCCAAGCACGATTTGAGACTTCTTGACATGCCTTGATATTCCCTAGCATGCCTTACCAATCCTTAGCATACCTTGTCACTCCCTCCTTGTCATGACAACTAGCACTCATTAACACTAGTCGCTGGCACATGTTCCTCATATTCATTAACTTCCATGAATTTTGACCTAGTGCTCCCTTAATTTTTTGTTGTAGTACTCCTTAACACTCCTCAACATGCATTAGCACTCTCTTGCACACCTTAGCACTATTCAACACGCCCTTCCACTTCATAACATGCATAACACTTCGTGACATGTATTGGCACTTAGAACGTATTTGTGCTTGGAAATCCTTAGCATGTATGGAATACATTGACATGACTTGGTATGATCTGGCATCATTTAATATTAAATTTATTTGAGATCAATTGTTGGAAAGTAGATGAGAGGCAACAAAGGAAGACTTAGCACTTAGAATGCACTAAGACTCTCTACTTGGCACCTAGTGTTGGTGTGCCTAGCATGCCCCTCTTGGAAAAGGTAAATTGATGAGTTATTAATAGTCTTATGTGTTCATTTCCTTGTAGCTTAACTTGTTTCCCCCTTTTGTTTCCTTGACAATCCCTGGCACACATTGACACACCCTTGCACATCAAGGCATTCCTGATCAGTTGGCACATATTAGCATGTTTGACATGCCTTCGCACTATCTGACACATCTTAGCATTCCCTATCATGCCTTGGCACTCACGTCCTCACAACTAGCCTTTACATTTTTTCATGACTTGGGAACCCAATCAATTCCTTGGATGCTATAGTTCATGTGACAATATTGGCTTGTTTAAACCATAAAAACATGACCAATTTCACCTACTACAAGTAGATTGTGCCTTGTTCACCTAAGAACTACCTATAACACATATTATGCCACTCATGTCCAAGCTCAACTTGTCCCACTTAACTAGTTACCAAGACAAGGATCACATGTTCTAGCCATGGCCATAAAACAACTAAGCACATAGCTTACATAGGAAATATTTCACATGTATGTTCAATTCATATAAATAGTAGAAAATTAATTGAGAGTTTGCAAGAACTAGAAGATGCACAAGGCACACAAGATATAAGATGACACAAGTCGAGTGCCCAAAAGCTTATACACAACAATGTACAATATGCAATTATCTAGAATAGTTTAAAACATGAGCATGTAGCCAAAGTGTGCCACATCTCATATAAAAAAATAGCTAAAGGAAAAAAAATGTTGTGCCTATCACAAAGTGATCTCACTTTGTCTAAAACTGCTATGTTGAGCCTCGTATAACAACCATAGGCTTTCCTCCTATAAATCTTACTTTGAACTTCTCCTAACACATCATGTATCCTTCAAGATCTTCCATCTGACCACATGATTACCAATTGTAGATAACATCCACATATTTATTTTGGTAGCCTTGTATTACCCCATCCAGATATTGTTCAAAAATCAGAAATGAACATGAAAACAAAAATTACCTTTTTTGATCGCCCTTCATCATGACATTTTCTTGCTGCAACATCAACATCCTTCATTCATATTGACACATATTGAAGATATTCATTTGTCAAGGGTATTCTTTCTTTTCAGAATTTTCCAAGGTCTTCATATATTTCCCATGGAGATTTCATAGTTAATTCTTCTAGTCATAGGATGTTGATTTCCTTCTCCATAGTTTCATTTTCCACAATCTCTTCCTTTCTCTTTATTCACATATTACTTCCCAGGAACTCCCAATCATAGTTCCTTCATTTTTTCAACCACCTTATATTCCATATGAGGACATATTATGTTGATTTCATTTAGTTTATATGTGACCCATGCCTTCATATTGCACCCTTTTAATGAAAGGGATAATTTTCCCTTGATCATCTTCATGAGGTAGAGCATTCATCCTTATTATTTGCAACTATATAATGACATGACTTGACTCATTGAACATATGCATACATACGCCTTTTCTTCTTTGGTCATCTAGTCTTCCTGTTACACATAATTTTGTCACCATGAAATTTTACTGTCAGTATGGGTCTATCACCATCCATATAATGTTCCCTTAGAGGTAAAAAACACTCACATTTCTTAATCCAGTCTTGGAAACTGGAGAAAAGATCTGTAAAACCCTTAAAATATTTCCTGTGTGATTTTTATAAACTTTTCCAGTGCATGCACTGATGCTTCTTCCATTAGCCATGATGGTCGCTTCTCTGTTTGCCACTAAAACCTGTGCACCCCCATGAAAAGAAATTAAAAATAAAAAGTAACTTCTAAAAGCCTAGTTGGTCGTATATTCTCCAAACTAGAAGCCTCTAGAGTCGCGCTAGTTCAAGCTTTATCCCTCTACTCATGGAGCTTATCCCTTGGTCCAAGGAGCTCAAATCGCTTCATGGGAAGAACCCATCCCTCTCTTAATAGATCTGAAACTACCTCAATCTATTTATAAATTGAGATGAAGTTTCAAGTTGAAGGGTAGATACCAATATGTGTAGATATTGATTTGTATAGATTCTAAGCTGGAGAGAGTTCATAGTTTCCGTGCTAGTAATTTTTTGTTGACATATTGAAGATTACACCTTTGTGCCCATGACTTCATGCTGGTCATTATAGAGAGGAAGGCTTACCAGACTTAAGGAAAATGATTTCTTAGATGCACGAGAGGAATTTGTACAACATCAAGGCATCTGGTTGTAAGATTTCTCTTTCTAATTTATGATAATACATATGGATCTCTTTTTCTCATTGTCTTGTTTCTGGATGTGTGGAAATGATTTCAATACTTAGATTCCTTGATCACTGATTCGTATTAGTATTTATGATTATTATATATAGTATATGCTTTGATATTTTTTGTTGTTTGTGATTGCAGGTTCTTCTTAGCATTGAGGAACTTCTTTGGAGCGAAAGGAAAAAGGCTACATCGAAAGTCTCGATTGGAAGGTAGGAGCATGTCCTATATATTTCATGATTGTAATAATATAAAGTATAGATAATCTATAGAAAGAGATATTCAATGGATCTTTTTTTCTAGTTACTCGTTGGAATACTAGGGAGATCGCTCTTGTCCGCAAGAGGGATAAATCTTGGTAACAAATTGACAACTCCGCTGGGGAGGACAAGTTAGTTTTCTTTGGTTATGTTCAATTTGAAATTTTAGCTTTCTTATTTTGACTTATCTGTGTGTGGTTGGGTACATGACCTTTTAGAAAACCTGAGAAAGAAAACCTAAAAATTATTTTTTCCAACTTTTTCTATGCCTGCGCAGTTTTATATGGAAAACAAAGTGGCAACCTACGTGACTTGTCAGTGTAGTTCAGTGCGCATGATGCACACTGGTGTTAATTGATAAGATCTGTAGCCCCTGTAAATTTTGAAAAAATTGAAATTCTCTCTTTCAGAGCCAGATAACTAAATTCTTAAGGTTTATCTTGATTTACTCCAGTTGTTAGAATGTGTGTGTGAACTCCTCTTTAACATCTTAGAGTCTTGTTTGATTAATCATCCTTTTTTCATTATATAGTTATAGTTTTCCCTCATTTACTATTGATCTTTTTGGAAGATACATTCATTTTCCTTGGATCACTGGTTTTTTTTTTCTCTCCTTGATCCCCCAAGATTAATTCCAACCTTACCTTTTTTGAATATTTGTTTCTTATTCGATTGCAAAATGGAAGAGCTTCAAGATCACTGAAACCTGATTTATCACAAGCTAGTCTTTCATGACTTAATTTCTACTGGGATAAGTGGAAACATTCTTAGTCTGATTACAACTAAGGGAAATCATTTACAAAAACATTCATAGGAATCCTAGTTAGGATTGATAATTAGAACTCCGATTTGATTTGAAGTTTTTATACTTTTTAGGGTTTTTATAAATTGCCTTCTTTTGAGATTTGTTTGTTTATCAAAATTATAGTTTTTGACTTTTTAATCAATGGAATCTTATTCGCAAAATAGAAATTGATTATGTTTGGAAATTATATTCTTTATGAAATTGTTTTCTCTTTGAAAAGGAATTTTATTTGAGGAAGCTTGTGCTTTTCAGGTCAATTTTTTTTTTAACTTTCTCCTAAATAGAATTCATCGAAATAAAAGAGTTGCATTTTTCATATCAATGCATTTAGAGTATTTTGAGTCTGGTCACAATATCGTCAAGTTTCATCTCCATACCCCTTTTTGTTAAATAACAGCCAAATCAATACAACGCTTAATAAAATCAATCTAAATATTTTTACAGTTTATAGGTCTCATTCCACCAATTTAGCTTAGGCTAGTGTTTGGGAATATGTTATAATAAACATTCCAAAGCAGTTAAAAAAAATAAGTAGCATCTTGCGGTATGGAAATCCAATTGTTGCATTTGTACTCTAGGAAGCTCTTCTTAAAAGATTCAAGCACGAGGTCATGTCAGACCCAGTGAGGTAATCATACCTACTTCATTGGTGAAGATAGAAGATGTGCATGTAATACAAACAATAAACCTTAGATTAACCAGTCTTGAGGAGCCTAGGATCACTTCTTAGTAAACCTCAGATTTACCATGTCGAGGAGCTTTCAAGGGGATTGAGCTTGATACTCTGTCCTTGCATGTATATCGGACCATAGACTGCTCCCCCAGGTGCAATTGTCTCAGTTGGTGACCTTAGTGGCCATAATATTTAGGATTTTTCCCAAGGTGATTATGGAGGGAATGTCCTATTGTACCTGGAATAGACATTGGCTAGACACACTTGGACTTTCAGAGGGTACTCTTCACTTCGAGATGGCATAGTGGAGGTATTTTCACTAGACTATTTCATTAAGCAGGTTGTTAGGGTAACTGTTCCAACCGACAATTTTCCACATTAATTTTCACGATGTTGGATTTCATCACCAACTAGTGCTTTTATTGTGGAAACATAATTTTTGTGTGTGTTTTGTCTCTTAGATTTTGTAGGCACGTGTTCATTTGCTTAATTTTTATTAGCGACCTTAAGTGTTTTCTTTTGAAAAAATATTATTTTATGTGTTAAAATATTAATCATGGCTGAATTACCGATACATTCATGTAGAATGTAGGGGAAACCCCTTGAATATACACCCAGTTAATTGGAAAAAATTAAATCTAAAAGAGTTCAACAATTAGTAACCAGGTCTACTGAACAAGGAGAAAAATCCATTGTAATACATCCCGATTTTGAAGTTAATCAACCTCAGGTAACTGAAAAAGATCAAGGACAACCAAAAATTTCTGAAGGAATTACAGTTGAATATGTTACATGTCAATTATCAGATACTCAATTCATTGAACCTGAATCTAAATCTACTTTGTCTAAGTCACCTTCGGATTTCATACCCCGAACTCCTTGTCATCCTCGTTCACCTTGAGTGAAGCTTATTATTATCGAGAATCTTCCTCCTGGCATAATTAATATTGAAGATATTTATGACACGAAAAAAGAGATCACAATTCCTTCGTGTCAAGAATATTTAGATCTAAGGTTTATTGAACATATTTACCCTTACGTTCCTTTTACGATTGGATACTTGGTATCATCTTATTATCAACTTTCTACATAACTCTGGTTACATTTATTCACCATGGTGCATTCCTTTTTACTCTACACCCAGAAGTAGTTACATGGCTTCATCAAGCATGTCTAATGAGTCATATATGTTTTCTTCATCACCAGAAACATTTTTGTATGGTTGTCGATCGATTCCTACTGGGTACCAATCACTCTCTGGAACTTTCTCAGGAGCATCTCCATATTCTAAAACTTTTACGCAGTCAAGTGGTCTATATGAATCTACCACTAATTCTTTGACAACAGAACATATCTATATTTTTTCTAGAAATATTCCTCAAGCTACCTCTCAAGGTGGCTATATAGCACCTGGGGGGTAGCACCCTCCTCAAGGGTAGCAGCCTCTACAAGGGCAACAACATATTCAAGGACAACAACCTCTTCAAGGGTAGCGACCTCTTCAATGACATTTACCCCTTCAAGGGCAACAATTTCATCAAGAGAAGCTATCCTTTCAAGGAGGACAACCTTTTTTTGGAACTTATCCTTCTATTGTAGGATCAAAATTTCCAGGTAATTATCAAACTTATGTTCGAAAGCGTCAAATTGGTTATGGTAAACCTTATGCATCACAACCTTTGATGGTAGCTCCTTGGCCAAGAATTAATATTTTGTGGAATCTGTTGTTGAATCAACAATATTTGCAAACTACTTTACAAGTACCTTATAATCAACCTGCTCATCCAACTAGACAAATTGGTTTTACCGAAGTCCAACAGCTTGTTCAGAGTGCCTTTCAAATTACCCCTCAAGTATCTATGCCTAGGAGTTATCAAGCTAGTCTGAGTACTCTAAGTACTCCTATCAAATATACTGTGAAATTTTTTTTTCAACAACCAAGTACACCTATCCCTGGAGTTTATCAAACACTTGTTGTTACAACCCTTCAAATGACAACACCAAATGTTACATAGGCAATCCCTTAGATTGCTACTCATCAAAATGGAGCTATATTTCAATCTAACCCACAATCCTTTGTAGGAAAACCTGGTGCAACTACAATTCAAACCAGTCTACCTTTTACGGGTTAAACCTTTCAAGAACATTTTTTTGAGATTCAACCATTCCAAGGGAAATTTCATTATGGACAAATGGAACAAAATCTAGTATACCAAAGTCATCCATACCCTGGTTATACATATCAAATACCATCTCAACCTTAGTTCGATATGGCTAACCTTGCATGCTCTGGATGTATTCCAATCCCATATTCTCAGGCTATCTTAGGTTGTTTTGCATATCCTCCTCGGGGTACTAGTATCGTTCCTCAAGGTTATTAGTTTCCACAACAAAACCCTAACCATTGGTTACCATTCATTGAAAATTTAGACTTACAAGACTTTTCTTGGCTGACGAATGATGCAGTTTATTATCTTTTGTTTTGGTCATCAATGCTAACTAAGTTTCCTAGTGATATTCCAAAGTTTATAGGAAAATCAGGAGAAGACCCCTCAGACCATGTGTTGACTTATCATCTATGGTGCACATCCAACTCCTTAATCGATGATTCCATTCATGTTGAGAATTTTTCATAGAACATTGATAGGCTTAGCTATGAAGTGGTACATTGAGTTACCACGTGGATCTTTCAATAATTTCAATGCTTTAGCAACAGCTGTCCTAACTCATTTTCAATTTCAAATCCGTTATGAAAATGACACCGAAATTTAACTTCATTCAAACAAAGTACGTCTACATACATTTCAGATCACATACATGAATGGTGACATAGACAACATTTAGTGAAAATTTTCATTCCAGATCAAATTTTGGCAGAATGGTTCATTAAATGAAGGACATATCATAGCTCAAGTGCAGTACCTGGACCTCATTTACACATAGTTCAGTACTCTATATGAAAAAATTACAGATTTACCACGCCCAAGTCAACTTGCTACAACTCCTTCCGGTTCTCATTCTATAGATGGTGTAATTGGTATAGTTAATACTACAAAGAGTAAGAAAAAAAAATCTAAATCTACTTCTCCAATCATAACTCTACCAAATTCACTTAAACGAGACCCTTCCCTAGAAACTTCTGCCAAAATTCATGTCGTATATTCATCTAAAACCAAAGCTAAATCCGACAAAATGAGGAAGGGGAAGGGGGAAAAAACACTTCTCCCAAAGAGAAACCTGAAAAAACCGAACCATTAAATGAAAAATAGAAACCTTGTTATCCTTTTCTTATCTGTGATGAGGATCACTACACCAAAGAGTGTCCACATCGGGTCGAGGTATCCAAATTTGTCAAAGGTTCACTCACACTTGCTATCTTAAAAGATCCTTTTCTATCTCAAGATAGAAAAATGATCGGATCTTCTTCTAATTCATCGACAGATATTCTAATGATGTCCCAGGTCATGGTTGTCACACGATCTCAAGACTATGGATCTAAGAGTACTGTAAATGGTAAGGAAACTAAAAAATCTAGTCAACCACCAATATCAACTCCTTCTATTTCTGAACCACTACAAATTGAGAAACGTAACCCTGCTTTAGTGATTAAACTGCCTGCCAAAAGTGTACTTTGAAAATCAACATTCAGTACACATGCGAGAGACACTCATAATTACAATATAGTTGAAGATATGGCCATATCCCCTTCAGTAATGTCGGCCCTCGAGATGCTTCAATCTTGTCCAGCTCAGAGAAAATTACTATTATCAACTGCATGAGTGATTGATCCTCAAGACTCAAATCTAAGTGTCTTTGATATCAAATATTTTGTACCTAGACTCTCACATCAAATGGCTTTTCAAAGTCCATTATTAGTCAAATGAAGGCGAGTTTTTTGCAAAGTAATTGATGAGGGAGAATCTATGGGCATTATTTCCTTATCTTGTTGGAAAAATCTTTTTTCTCTGACAATCAACCAATCACTGACCATCCTTAAAGCCTTTGATGGAAGAGGTTTTCGGCCATTCAGAATACTCCAGAATCTGCCTATAGAAGTAGAAAGAAAAACTGTAACACTAGAGGTGGAAGTTGTTGATGCCCCTCTTGATTACAGCCTTCTTCTGGGTTGAATTTGGTCTTATGCTATGCTTGAATTTGTTTCATCAGTATTTCAGATGATATTGTTTCCTCATAAACGAAATATTGTTAAAATCAATCAGCTCTCTTATTTTTCTTCAGACTCTAATTCTATAGATAGTATCCAGCATATTGGAAAAATAGTTATCCCTTACGAAGATGTTGGTTAGGACTAGTTAAGGATTCTTCTCTCATGCGAAATTTTGCTATACCTTCTCCAAACGTACTGCAAACTATTTCCAATATCAATATGATCACATCAAGCACAGTGCCATTTGATGACACATGGAATGTACCTTTAGAATAAGAATTGGAATCCTATGGTGGCGAGATGCCTTTAAGTCCTTTTGAATCGGCATATGTAGTAGTACAATCATGTTATGACACTTCATCAACTTCTACTGATCAAATGAATGTGGTTAATGAAGAATCATATTCTTTATCAAGCTCAACTTTGACACCATTTCTAGATCCTTTTCAACAAATATTTGCAACTGATGAAAATATCCAAGAAATATTGTCATCAGACGAATTAACATGGGACAATATCCATCATCGATCTTCTTTTCTACCTAACCTTGATAAACTTGAAAATTATTTTTCATCCATATTTACAATTGATTATGTCAAGGAAACTCAAAATCATACATCCATTCTTCATTCGGATTTGAAAAAAAATCTTGGGAAATATTTCTACCACAATTCCTATTGAGATATCAGTTAAACCCAGAATAATTGAGAACATTCATATAGGTGCTTCTTGCTTGATGGAAGAGATCAAAATATAAAAAGCCCTATTATAAGAATTCTGGGACATTTTTTCCTGGTCTTATGAAGAAATGCCAGGTATCAATCCTAATATTGTTATTCATGAAATTAATACATACCTGGATGTTAAGCCTATTGGACATTGATTATGTCCGATACATCTACGGAAAGCTGCTATAATCAAAGCTGAAGTTGAAAAATTACTACATGCAATATTTATTTATCCTATTCCTTTGACGGATTGGGTACCTAACATAGTTCTCGTAACGAAGAAAAAAGGGACTATCAGAGTATGTGTTGATTATCGGGATATTAACAAGGCTTGTCCTAAAGAAAATTATCCTACCTCGTATCTTGACCAAATTATTGATGATTGCGCTGGAAATGAAATTTTCTAATTTATGGATGGTTTTTCTAGTTACAATCAAATCAACATACTCCCTGCTGATCAGCCTAAAAAATCATCTATATGTCAATGGGGCACATTTTCATACTATAAATTACCTTTTGGACTAAAAAATGTTGGCGCAAATTTTCAAAGAGCTATGCCTTATGAATTTCACGATATCAAACATATTGTACAACACTACATGGATGACTTACCTGCGCATTCTTTACACTGAAATGATCATCATACACACTTACTTGCTATCTTTATAAGATGTAGGCATTGCGACATGCATTTGAATCCACACAAATATGTATTTTGTGTACAATCAGGACATTTACTTGGGCTTATTGTTTCAAAAGAAGGCATTTGTGTCGATCCATTGAAGGTTGAGGCTATTGTTAATCTACCTCCTCCTTCCACTCTTCACCAACTCCAAAGTTTGCATGGGAAAGAAAACTTTCTGCATCTTCTTATCATGAAATATGAAGAGTTAACACAAGGTTTTACCTGATTGTTGAAATAGGATGTTCCATTCATTTTGGATGAGATTGATGATAAATATTTTGATGCACTTAAAAAAAATTTGACCCATGCATTTTTATTTCATCCACCAAATTACCGCCAGTATTACTTTTTGTATTTGGCTGCATCCGATTCCACGATTGGAATTGTTCTAGTTCAAAAGGATGATTCTAACAATGAAAATGTGATTTATTACCTAAGTCGGAATCTCAACCTGATGGAAATCAAGTATTTACATGTGGAGAAATTTTCCTTAGTAGCTATTCAAGTTGTCCAACGTTTCCGTCATTACATATTGTTACACAAAACCATAGTGATATCTAATTGCAACTCGATGATGTATATTTTGACGAAACAATTTCTCAGAGGAAAATACTCTAAATGGATCGTTATCCTGCAAGAGTTTGATTTGGAGTTGGATAAATCCAAGTCTAAGAAATCACTGGTATTTGCTGAACTTATGTGTAATTTTCTCAATACTGAATCTAAAACGGTGGTCAAAAATCATCTCGCTGATGAATCTCTGTTTCTAATCAGTACTTCATATCCTTGGTTTGGGGATATCATTATATATCTCCAGACCAAAACCTTTCGACCAGAGCTTTCATGATCATATCGATAGAGAATTCGATTCCAATCTCAACAATACAATATTTTTGGTGACACTCTTTATCTTCATGGTACTAATTATGTTTTGCGATGTTGTATAACTCATGAAGAAGCCGAAAGGGTTTTGAATTATTTCCATTTGGGAGCGTGTGGTGGTGATATTTCTGGGTTTTTCACAACCGAAAATATATTGAATGCTGGCTATTTATGGTCGTCTTTAATCAAATATTATATTCTCATGGTTAGAAAATGCCATAATTGCGAGATCTTTTATCGAAATATGCATGCACCTCCAGCTCCTCTTCACCCAATCATTGTTGTCGGTCCTTTCACCAAATGGGCCATCATATAATCACATGTAACCCTCACTTGGCTGGGGGGCGTGGGTATATTATTATCTTCATAGATTACTTTACCAAATGAGCCGAGGCAATCCCTACATTCACAGCTGACAACAAGACTACAACAGTTTTCATATTCAATAACATGATTGCTTAGTTCATTGTCCCTCAAGCTATCATTACGGACCATGGGATCCATTTTCGAAACATTATCATGACCAAAATTTATGATCAACTTGGCCTACGACACGATAATTCTACACCATACTACCCACAATCTAATGGTGAAGTTGAGCCCGTCAATAAGGTCTTAACCAATATGATCAAACAGATTGTTGGAACTCATAAAACTAATTGGCATACGATGCTTTGTTCAGAATTATAGGCATACCGTACCTCTGCGAAAACTGCCACAGGGTTCAATCCTTTTCATCTTGTTTATGGTTTAGAAGCTATGTTACCCATTGAATGTGGAATACTATCACTCAAATTAGCCATTGAATTATTACCATCTACCTCTGAAGAGGAGAACCACTTTCTATACCTAGCACAGTTAGATGAAACTCGTTGCACCACTGCATTAGCTGTCAAGGATCATAAAAAACGTGTTAAAGCTCATTATGATCAAAGATTTAACCCTCACATATATTCAAAAGGTGATATAGTTCTAGTATACGATCAAGCTCATGATAAACAAGGCACTGGTAAATTCGAACCAATGTGGAATGGGTTATTATTAAGCACATGCTTACAAAAGGATCCTATGAATTAATTGTTTATGATGATGTATCTTTACATAAACCCAGAAATGGTATTTATCTCAAGATATATTATGCATTAATATTTGTGTGAAGATCCTCCTTGTACGTTAGTTATACATTTAGAACAATGTGCCTTAGATTATAAAACTGTGTCTTAGGATTAGTTATTGTTGCTTAACAACTTTTTCTACTTTCACTACTTATCTTGATTATTCTTGATATTTCCGATGTCAAAATTCCTTCAAAATTAAATTGGCTTTGCTGACGATAGCTTTCATAGTATACAAATCATTTTTTCCGTGGAATGGGTTATCTATTCACCCACTGATGAGTTAGGCTCTATTCATGGGATATGCCTTGGTCAAACAACGAACAATATTGCAGAATATAACATAGTCATTGAGTTATTATATGATGCCATCACATTTGGTATTCAATGTTTTATTTTTAGGTTAGATTCATAGCTCATTGTATTAAATTTAAATGGTGTTTATGCTATCATAAATTATCTTTGTTAAGAATATTTTTGACCGTTTGTCTCTTCCAAAGAAAATTTGATTTTATTGAATATCAACACATTTCAAGAAATTTAAACACATTAGATGATGCATTAGCTAATTGAGTTTTAAATAGACATCTACAACATTAAAAGTAAAACAAAACAATATTTAATCCATATTGAACAAGATACTCAGAGATCGGAACTAGTAATATCATTAGATTAAATAGTTGTGTGTCAAAAAATATTACATCGTCAGTGATCATAGGTTTCAAACACCTTGTGATCTAAAAAATATTGATACAGAAAACAAAATGTCAATCTAGATTGACCATCAGCTATCCATGATCATGATCATGATAGAAAACTATGACACGTTCCACGCTGCGTAGAAATATCCTAAATGGGACTAGGACACCAGTCACATGTCTCTGAAGCTTGAGAGGTATATCATCTGTCCCTCTCTCTAGAATATCAATAGTCAAACTCTCTAGGTTGTGCTCCAGATCTGCAAGGATATTTGCCTCATTGTTCTCTGGTGGGCATGTTATAGGCTATGCTTCTCACCTATCAAAGTGACAAAGTGCTACTGGTCGTGTTGGACCGATATCTGCATTTAAAATTTTTATTAGTATTGGAAGATATAAAATCAAGAAAAAAATTAGATAACATACAAAATTTCAAAATGATTTTTTTACCTAAAGCATCCCAATGTGCCCCTGGCGGAAGTGATGTGTCAGGGTCGCCTCTAAAATCCATCCCTACATAAGGAAAATATTCAATCATGAAGATCTGGTTGCTAATCCATATAAATAACTGAGGAGTAAATCGAACCACTACACCACCATCGCCACCATGGTGGGCCATCAATGCTACCCAATGCAACATACGTGGTTCCCTAGGTCTTGTGGGATCCACCGAAGACTACTGAGGTGCAACGAGTGGGATCCTCTCCAAAGTGAAAGACACAATAATATCTCCATAGCCGAAGTTTTTCAACTTCCCATTCTTAGCTCTCATAAGTTGGCCCTTCATGTTAGCCAACACTCCTTCACTCTAGTTGAAAAATGTTGCCCCGGAACATTCAACTACAATCTTCATTTGTTCTTTGGTAGCCACATGTGGAGCTCCACCCCCACATAACCTGGCTATGGTGAATGCAATGATCTTAAGGTCTAGTCACACAATAGTTTTGATATCAATGCGACCATCCTTCAACTTTGAACCTTGGCTACAATATTGAGCCATGTAAGAAGTAGTGGGAAGACCACCTGGTCTTGTCCCAAATAAGGAAATTTCCCTCTCTTTACAGGGTAATCTAGTGAGGAAATATATATCCTCTAGCTCGGTCACAATCCTATTGTATCCAATTATGAAACATTGATCTCGATCACCCCAAGCATTCACTAGCCAAGTCATCAGCTCACCCTATGCTTTCATACCTTGAATTGCCCAAAACTTGTACAAGCCGAAATTTTTCAATGTGTGAATGGTTTCCGGATCATCTATGGCTTCATTGTCTACAATTTCATGCTCTCTTTCTTGCCATTCCAACATGGTTTACAACCTACAAGCCATCAATTTAATCATTATAAATCAGTTGGGAGAATTTTGAGCCATTTTTCTAGAGAGAAACATGTTTTTCAAAACCCCACGATGTTTGCACAGGTTTTGTTTGTACATAGTGCATTTTTTCGCACAATCTACACATAAGAAACACAATGGCCTGATGATTTTTCTATTAAAAAATCATTGGGGTGCGTCATTTTCTCCATGAAAAATTGTGCACCCTAGAAATCAGTTGGGAGAATTTTGAGCCAATTTTGTGGAGAGAAACATGTTTTTCAAAACCCCAAGATGCTTGCATAGGTTTTGTGTGTACATATTTCATTTTTTTCACATGAGATACACATAAAACACATGATGGCACGGTGATTTTTCTATTAAAAAATCATCGGGGTGCGTCATTTTCTCCATGAAAAATTGTGCACCCCTTAGGGACGATTTTAAAACCTTGTTTCCCCTTAAAAAATTCCCTAAAAACTTAAAATCAAAAACTAAATGGATGAAAACAAAGATAATGATGATGTGGAATACCATGCATGGAAGTTTCTTGAAATGGTTGGTGGGTTCTCCTACTATTAGCACCGAAAGATTTAGGCAAAAAAATCTTTTTTCTTTGCTCTGAAAACTAAAAGATGAAAATGACTTGTTTAAACTTATTTTGTAGTTTTAAATGAATAAAATAATATTATTTTATTTATTTTTACTTTCGAAGTCAAAATCAAAATGTTTTTCCTATTTTTAGAGCAGATGTTTGTAATTTTTTTAGCTTTTGTGCTGGAAACAGGTTATTTTTGGAAAGAATCATTTTGACATTGAGTAGGGTTTTATCACTTTTTCAGGCTCTATAAAAATGAGAAAAACAAAAACCCTAGAGTACTATTTTAAGTCCTTTTCAGACTCTCTAAAAATGAAAATATCATTGAGTACTTGTCTATTTGAACTTATTAAAGTAAATGAACAAACGTCCATTTAATATAATTTTACCCATTTTTTGCATTGAATTGGATTATTTACGAAAAATGTATACGTTGACCAAGCATGGTAAATAGAGTTCTCTCCTACATTATTTTATCCCTTTTTGCGCTTGAGGTACTAAATTTACGAAAAATAACACCATGGAGTTTACTTATGTTTGTTTTTACTCCATAAAACTGAAAAACACTAAGTTAATCCTATGATGGACTCGTTAAAATTAAACAGTACATGACATGTCGATCACAACAGGAATGAACCACTCCTTCATAAGGCTTGTTTTTAATACTAAGATTGACTCATCCAAAGGATGGGCTTACACAACAAGAAAATTTTGTCCCCCTCAATATTGACAAAAATAAAAAGGTACTTGCTAGTAATGGTGGGGAAACAAGTGAGAAAAAGAATCCATTCATTGTCCTTGTTTTAGAAAGCAACATGTCTCTCTTGAACATGACATTTTGTAACACTTGTACCTAGGTTGGGAAATCCTTTGTCTTACAGTTAATCAAACCACATTGAAATTATTTAGCAAGTTTCTGGGTATTGTCTTTGATTCAAATTTTTTCAAGCCATTTACAGTGTCGTTATGTGTTCAAGAGAAAGTTCAATTCACCACTCATTGCAAACATTTGTCTCCATTCGCGTTTACCATCCTTGAGTCAATCCATGCAAAGAATTTATTCAAAACTTGATCTAATGGTTTCATGTCGTAGGATTTCCTCCGAAGGATCACTTTCTATCGACATCAACTCATTATCTAGAAAGTTGATTTAGAATCCTATCAATACCTTGGAATCTGTATGCCCTAATGGAAAGTTTCTCGCCTTCAATGATAGGTTCTCATCATTGACCTTTGATCAAATGATTCTATGAGTGTTCAACTGCAAATCATTCATTCACACTTCATAGATTGTGCTGAAGTACTTTGAGAACCATTTTCATTATTGGTGGTTTCTCTCACGCTTGTTAACAACTGTCATCATTGAGCGGTAATCAAGTGGTTTCTACCATGTTCAACTTCAACACAATCAATCGCATGGATAGATCTGTACTAGTTCGAGAACAGAAAATCAAGACCCTGGATCTAGTTTCCACCATCCAGGCTGCGAGGATTTATATTTTTATACCCCCCTTAACCCCCAATCCATAATCCCTTAACCCCTATACTCATAAATCATAACCCATTAACCCATTGATCCCTTAAAACCTAATTTTATAACCCCTTTACCCCTAAAACCTAACTTAGAACCCCAGAACCACCCATAAAATTCATGAAAATGAAACTCTTATAGGTATTTTTGGAAAACCTCCTCCCCCCCCCTCCCCGCCCCCCCAAAAAAAAAGTCATTAGAATTAAAATTTTAGATGCGGTTTTTAAATGACTACCTCCAAATGTTAAATTCTTATGAATTTTGGAGGAGGGGGATCTTTTGGTGTATTGAATGGGGAAAGGGGACATAATGGTAGCATGGATGGGTAGAAGTGAGAGGTACAAGCATGGTTTACTGAGATCTACAATCCTAGCATTAGATAATGATAAGGGGCTTTAGGACCTCATGGCATAGGGACTACGAGGCCTAGAGGGAAGCCAACAAACGTAATTGATAGGGGAACCCCCAATAGTTGTTATAAAGGGATTAGGGGCCCCATTATCACAACCCATAATCCCTTAATGCATAACCACTAAACTCCCTATCCCTTTAATCCAAAAGCCATAATCCCTTAACCCATACACTCATAAATAATAACCCATTAACCCCTTTGTCCCTTAAACCCTAAGCCACTAACCCCTTAACCCCTAACCCCTAACTTAGAATCCATGAACCCTCTAATTTGTAACCCCTTATCCTCTTCAACCTTGACTCTTAACCCTTAATCCATTAACCCATTAACACCTAAATCCCATAGCCCTTAAGCACTTAACCCCTAAATAACCTAATCCCTAAGCCCTTAGTGCTTAACCCTTAACCCTTGAAGCCCTTAACCACTAAGCCATTAACCTCTAACCTATATACCCCCTATATCTTAACCCCCTGGCCTTCAACTCCCTAACCCACAAACCCCCTAAGCCCCAATCCTTTACCCTTTTCCCTTAACCCCTAAACCCCTTAACTCTTAGAAACCCTAATTCTTTCTACAGAACCATAGATTAATTATTGCCAGAACAGAAAGGAAAATTCAAGGCTTTAGGTTGTAATTTTGAGAGGACAGGGTTGGGTTTCATATTGCATCAACAATGGCCAAGAAATGCTAATTGCAGATCATATTTATAGGAAATTTTCATATTCAAGTTCTAGCACATTCACAAATCCAAATTCTAGTGTCACTAAGGAATAGAAGTGTGATTTGTGACTTGAGGAATAGAGGCCCTTTATTGTAGCCGTAGACTCAAATCCTAATGTCATTGATTCTTGAGAATGTAATTTGTGACTCGAAGGACAGGAGGATGCCAAGTCTAGTTGTAAATTTGGATCTTCGTGACATTAAGGCTTGCAAATGTGATTTTCAACTTAAGGGAATGAATATGCCCAGTCTAGTAACCAATTACATTTATATACCGTGAAGGATCTAACTATACATTGGAATCACAATTTGTGATTTATTGGAAAGGGGTTTTTTAGCCATCTATAAATTCTTTTATACCTCATGATGGCTAAATAGGTTCCTTAGCTTTCAAGAAACAAATTTTATGAAAAAATCTGTGAGTTCTTGAAACCTCACTATGTCCATTATCCTCAAAGAAATCATGTCATTAATAAACTTCACTCAAAGCCTCCAAGCTACCCTACCAAGACACAGAGAAAATTGTTTTCAAGCCCTTCTCCATCAGCTCATTACATAAAATCCATTTCACCCATCTTTTCATTCATCCTCACAATCACTTCTCCCTTCATTAACCCTCATTTTCCCATAAAAACCCTTTAGATCATGAAAAATCCCTTTTATATGGTTTAAATCCTCTTTTCTTATACCTATTGGAACCCCCTAAAAGGTTAAAAAACCCACTTTAAACCATTGTTCCGCCCTTTTCAAAATATCAGGCCTTAAGCGCTTAAGGGCTTAAGCCCCAGCCCCTTTCTTTATATGACTAAGGCCCAAAACCCTAGGCTAAGCCTAAAAATCCCTTTTCTTAGCCCTAGTCCTTTACTCTTTCCATAAAAACCTTTCTCCACTTCATTTAGCCCCTCCATTTCTTATTTTTTCATCTCCTGCATCATATCTCTCAAAGATAATCCCAGTCGTCGATCTTCTTGATCCAATGGTGGTCCTCTTCTCCTCTCATCCTCCTTCCTCCCCAAAAATATATTATTCACTCTCCCCTTCATTAAATCACAACCGTTGATCTTTAAAGATCCAATGGCCATCACTCACTCCCACATTTCCACCTCGCTGATAAAACATTTTGCTACCCAACAAAGATGCCTACGTCACCCGTCTCTCCCACCATCCTCATCTATGCCATCGCGCTCAATAATTTCACACCACCTATACCCCACCATTTCCCCAGCCACTCATATTCCTCCCACCACACTCATTTTATGCCATAGATTTGGAGCCACCAGATCTGATGGCCCACGATTCGTTTCGTGCTCATTTCTCCAAAAAATTTGATCATGCATCTTCAACGTGTAATGTGCAGTTTTTCCCTAGACAAGTGTCGGCCCCTAAATGGAATCACGTTCATTCAACCCAAAACCACTAACCGCCTAGAGTCAGCACGAAAACCACCCGATTTTCTACAAAAACCACCTTCGCCCTTTTCATGCCCAAATTCAAAATTAAACCTTGTTCTTCCTGGTTTTTGTAAAGGAACCCTCCTCCATGCATTCTCCCTCCTCTGCAAACTCTCCTCCGCCTCCCTCGAGCCTTTGAATGCAGTTTACCAAGAAACGCAGGTTTTTATTTAATGTTTTCATTGTTGTGCAGGTTTAATGGCGGCCAAAGTATTACAGGCCATCCCACAGCCAAATATCAGTGGCAGAAACCCCAGGATGATGATCCTTGAGGTTGAAATATGTAGGAAAGGGATCGAGGGTTTAAATCTGAACATTTGATCGATGCTTGATGACCATCGATGCAATCATAGAAACCCTCCAGCACAGAAGGAAGCCAAGCCGCTTGTACATAAAAGAAACACAAAGAAGATCAATGAAAGTTAAAGGTTAAATCATAAACTGGGAGATTTAAAGATTAAACAATAGATTAATGATAAAGCACACAGTGTAAAGGTAGACTAATCAAAGTCAAAACAGTCAGCAAAAGTGACAAAAGTAGAAGATGATTAAAGGAAGGCCTAAAAGCATTATTAAAAGTCCTAATCAGAGTTTAAAGCGCTAATCAGATAGATCAGCAAGAGAATGTTTTGAATGCCACATCCACGGAAGCAATTACTTCTCCAAAAGAATTAAAATGCCACCTACAGGCCTAATTTTCCTTAAAAGAGATATAAAGTTACTCCAAGTCAGAGATATTTCCAAATGACAACTCAGAAGTTATTGGCAGCCTAACTAAAAAGCCTAAAAGCCAAAAAAAGCCACTGAGTAGCTCAAAAAGTTAATATAACACAGAGTTAGACTTAAATACATTTTTCCTTGGGCCTTGCGTGGCCTCAAAGGTCAAAAACATTAAACTATGTCATTTATGAACAAATAGAGACACTTTCTTTCACTCCACCTCCTCATTTATCTATAAATACTATATGAGGATTTCATTGTTGTTGTGGGTTGGATCATCATTGAGGTGTAAGATATTTGCTGAAGTTGTTAAAGTGTTGTTGAGTAGTTGAAGAACATTAGGCTGAGAAGAGAAGTTTTGAGCTATAGAGACCTGTTGGACTTGGTTGTTGTAACTGGTTTGGACATCAATAGTACAAGATTATTCATGGGATCCTGGTCTACATTAATGGTGATGTTATTCCTCATTACTTTTGTCTTTCTTTATGTTTTACATACTGTCCATTTTCTCTGATAAATAACAGAAAATTTAGAGTAGGATTTACTGAAAGGTACCTTATTTCTTCTTGAAAGCTTTATCTTTATGTTTTCCTCTACTAAGGTATGTTTAGAGGATTCTTAATTTCCCTCTAGGTTTATCCAGCTTGTTGTTTTAAGAATTATTTAATAGAGTATAACCAGGAAGGAATTTCGGTGAGCCCATGTTTTTTCGAGTACAACTTGAGATATTGTTTTTAAATGTTCTTTTCAAGGTTTGCTAAGTAGAGTTAACCCAGGGAATTATATGGTTTTCCATGTCCTCTGGCTAGTCTTTAATAGTTGCCTTGAAATATCCCTTGAGAGTATGCCAAAAGTAGGTTAGAATTCAAAGTTTTTGTCTGATCTTCGGCTATTTTCCTTATTCTCTTATATGTTTTCTCCATTCTGAAAGTAGTCTTAGGATTACTGGATTGTTTTCTAAAAAGTGGTCTTTAATAAAAGTGTGTCCAAAGAAGTCTATGGTTTCCCCTGTCCTTTGGCTTTCTTCAAACAATTACTATGAAAGGCTTTCTTGTCTTACTGAAGTTAGATTTTTAATCAGTCTTAGCTTTGCTTCTTTCACAACATTTTAATGTTTCATATCACAATTCAATATAAAAGATCCTTTGAAATAGATGACTTTCCCTATGGAAACTCTTGAAGAATTGATGTACAATTAAATCCTTTTATGACTCCATAGCCTAATGGGTTAATACTGTTTCATGACCTATATTTTTAGCTGAAACATTCTTCAATCCGCTCTCACCTTCACCCTTCAAATGACCTCTTGAGTTAATGATATCCATCCCAACCAAACAAAAAAGTTCTCTGAGCTTCATAACTATCCTAATATCATAAACAAAGCATAAAGATATATCCTTTGAAAACACTTAATAGAGAGATCCCTCTCTGAATCTAGGAAGGCTATGCCCTAGGATTCTAAAGTGGTTTTGATGTGGCCCCTTGCAGTGTTTATTCTTTCCAATCTTGTAAATCACACGGAGCCAACATAATGGCGACCATACTGGGGAAATATATTGATTAATAGATAGCTTCACAACCCAGAAAACCCCTTTCCTAAAAATGAATCAAGTGTCTGCCAAGATTGGTTCCTGATTGTTTATGGTGGACAATAATCAATCCTAGAAAACAAGTAAAAATCTTCCACCAGGTGACTCCACTGGTTTTCAGTAGGCCTGCTGATTCCCCTTGGTTTTCCATAAACTCCATTAGGAAACTTATTACATAATAAAAACATCATTAAACCCAGTTAAGAAGACTTTGTGGGTTAAGTTTTCTTTCACATATTAGTTGCCTTCAAACGCTGTCATACTTGGCTAAAATTTTCTTATCTTTGGGTCTGAATCCTGGCTCCTAAAATAATTCACACTAGAGCATATCTTGACCCAAATCCTCCTAAAATAGTTGACAATCCTGAAAGCCTTCTTAGGAAATCTCCTACATCCAAAAACCTAACTATTGTCAGACTAATTCACAAAGCAAATTCTCTCCCTGAAAATATTACAGCTCTACAAGATACCCAAGTTGACTTACCTTTCATAAGAAACCCATATAGGACAAAGTCACTTAGTGGTATAGATTAGATATACTTTGAGCCTAAAAACACACAACATAATAGCAGTAAAGAAACTTCCCCATCCACTCCACCTGATCTTCATTTCATTCATAAATTTGGTTTCTCTCATCCCAAATCTACTCAATAGTCCCTTTTTGATCTAAGTACTTCCATTACACCCACCCATACATCCACTGTTCAAACCACTCCATCACATCATTTACCTCCTATCACAAATCCTCCACTTGTAAACCCCCCATTTCTCCCACAACTTCATATCATGGCAACATGGTATGCTCCCTTAGTCCTTCCTTTGCCTTTAGTTGTCCTACCACAAGATTATCAGTCCAAAATTCCTTTGTATGAAGTTAGTAGTTCTACTACTGCTTAACAACATGTGGACAAAATAGATGACTACTTTGACAGATAAGAAATAGATGATGAAACGGTTAAACGTAGGATGTTTGCTTAAATTTTAAGGGGAGAAGCAAGAAAATGGTTGAAAGTCTTAACCCCTAATAGTATCAATGACCTCCCTGCTTTCGATCAATTATTTTTAAATAAATGTGAGGTCAAAAGTAACCCTCTCAAAATTCTATTAGAATATGAGAACATTAAGAGGAATGTTGGAGAAGCTGTTCAGGAGTACTGCACTAGATTTAATAGTGTGTGCAATTCCCTACCTATCCATATGAGACCACCACAAGGTCTAGCTCTAATAAAATTACCTGATGGATTTGACCCTGAAATGGCCTATCAATTAAGAGGAAATGAACCACTCACTTTACAAGATATGCAAAGAGGGGCAGTAAGTGTTGAGGCAAATCTACTTGCCAAAAGAGCTAGTGTGAAAAATGAGGAAAGGGTGACATATAGAGATGAAGCTGCACCTTCCACATCTGATTAAAGACTTGATAATTTAGTAAAAACCATGGAAAGGATGATGGATAGGATGAGTGTAAATGAGAAAGCCTATCCTAGAGAAAATCAAACAGCTCCTCAAAACAAAAATTAGTCCCAAAACCAAAATCAGAACTTTAGGAGAAACCCACCTCAGAATAGACAAAGCCATTTTGATCAATAGATCAGACCACCTTTTCAGGAAAATTATTTTGATGAAGAGGGGGGAACAATAGAAGAGACAGGGGAAAATCACATGAACATGTTGGGAGTAAACAATGAGGATATTTTCTTCCTCAATAAAGAAGAACAAGTCACATACATACCTGATGAGGAAGAAAGCCTGGAATCAGAAGATTACAAAATAGGCTTTGAAAATGCCATAATGGAAGTACATAAATAATATGACTTGAGAATTATAAATAACCAATACACTCCCAAGAAGAAAGTCTCTAAAAATTCTGCTAAAAACAACCCTGCAAATACTTCCAAAAATACATCCGAAGCAATGACCTAGTGGCTGAAAGTTCTGATCAAAACAAGGGAAAGAACACCCAAATTCATGACAAGCATTGTGGTAACCCTAGTATCACTATAACCTTAGCTATTTCTCCTAAAAACCCCTTTTTAATTTCTCTAAAAAACAAAAACTAGCAAGTTGATTTTGCGATGAAAACAGTGACTAAAAAGGCTGAGTTAAACATTTCCAAAATTAAAACTCCTTTCAGCATAGAGAGTGAAATTGCCAAGATAAAAATCCCTATCCCTCTCACTGAGTTAATCACTCAAGATGTATATAGGTCCCAATTGTTAAAAGCTTTTAACATAGGAGATCACAATGAATCTGTTAACCTAAATGATGACAAACCCGAGTTTCTGTTTGGACCAGAAGTAGAAGGAAGGTTTCAAGAAGGAGCAGTTCCTCCTTTTTATGTTAGTTTAAACATCCATGATAAAAAATTTCACAATGCCATGCATGATTCCAGAGCATCACATAACCTTATGCCCAAAGTAATAATGGAAAGATTAGGCCTTGAGGTAACCAGACCCTATAAAGATTTATACTCCTTTGATTCCAACAGAGTTAAATGCCGAGGTCTAATAAAATATCTCTGTGTCAATTTAGCATAAATCGCAGCCAAAAGCTTAGTAATGGACATTTGTGGCTGATATACCTCCCAAATATGGCATGCTTGTTTCAAGATCATGAGGTGCTAAATTTCAAGGAACAATGCAAATAGATATGACTTATGCCACCATCCTTGTATTTAGTCAGCCTAGAAGACTCTATAGGGAAACACACATGAAATGCATGATGAGTAGCCAAGAAAGACCAGAAAAATCCCCTCTTTATTATATACATAATGACCTTGACTCATTCATTTTGTACAATGATGAGATTCCTAATGAGAAAGGATTAGAAAATGAAACATTAGCCAATATAGTGGCAACCATAGAAAAAGATGAAGGGAAAGAGAAAACATCCAAACAGTTTACTAATTCAGAAGATCACAACAAACAAAATAAAGGTCTTGAGAATCAAAATAATCATCAACATAGTGCCAATCATAACAATCAAAGAAAAATTCCTCAACACATTGAAAACCCTGAGGAACAAGACACAAATAAACATAGTGCAGATCCTAAAAAAGAACACAGTGATGATCAAAATGAACAAGATAGAGAATACAAAGAGGAATGTGATGATGAATCTGAAAAAAATCCTCTTTGGAGCATGATTTTTGATGGGTCTTGTACTAAAACCGGTGCAGGGGTAGGCATATGGGTGCACAACACTGAGAACAATCATGCTAAAGGTCATTCATACAGATTAAAATTTCATTGTACCAATAACATAGCAGAATATGAATCACTCCTCTTAGGACTACAATTTATTAAAAAACTTGGAGCCAAGAGGATAACAGTTCCTGGGGATTCAGAATTGATAATTAGACAAGTAAATGGGGAAAACACTGCTAAACATCCTAGACTGAGAGCCTATAGAGATGATGCCATGGACTTATTAAAATCATTTGCTGAATTTCAACTTAATTTTTTCCCTAGAAACCAAAACACCGTTGCCAATATATAGCCTTTTCTACTAGTACATGTCTAAAACCTTATGAAAGCAAACAATACACTGTTCAAGTCAAATATAGACCAGCAGTCCCAGAAAATGAAAAATACTAGCAAGTTTTTGAAGGAGATAAACAAATAGAAGACTTCCTATAGTCCAGAAATGAATTTGAAATTCCAAACTCACGATCAGAGTCTAAAGAAGACTGTCCTACAGAGGAAAAATGAATTTTTAAAGAAGAAGAAATTACTGAGATTGCTGATATAAATATGTTAACCAAAGAATCCAAACATAAAACAGAAAACTACACATATTTAGAAAAAAAATATCTAGAGGTGTTGCAATCCAAAACTGAAAGATTTCCAAAGGGGCCGGTACCTTTAGAAGAATTGTTTGACTTTAATGATGTTGCAAAAAATCAAAAAATATAACCTACTGAAGCTGAAGTAGAAGAGTGCAATATAGGCAGTGAAGAAAAGCCTTAAATGATAAAATTATCCAAAACACTGCCAACTCACATTAAATTTAAATACCTTGAGTTGTTTAGAGAATTTTCTGATGTGTTTGCATGGAGTTATGAAGATTAAAAATCATATGATACAGAAATAATTCAGCATAAGATACCCCTCAAAGAAAACCAGAAGCCTTATAGACAAAAATTGTGCAGAATCAACCCTGTTCAATTACATCTTGTTGAGAAAGAAATTAGAAAAATTTATGATGCTGGAATTATAGTCCCTGTGAGATACTTAGAATGGGTATCTAATCTTGTATCAGTTAGGAAGAAAACGGGAGAAATAAAGTTTTGTATTGACTTCAGAAACTTAAATAAAGCATCATTAAAGGACAATTATCCCTTGCCCAAAATGGATCATATTCTACAAAGAGTAGCAGGTTCTAGAAGAATTTATGTGCTAGATGGTTTCTCGAGATACAATCAAGTATTGGTACATCTTGATAATCAACTTAAAACAACCTTTACTACATCTTGGGGCACTTTCATGTATGTGAAAATTCCTTTCGGTTTAATGAATGTTGGTGCCACATTTTAGAGAGCCATGGATATTGATTTCTCAGAAGCAATAGGTTACTTCATTGTGATTTACTTAGATAACATCACAGTCTATTCCAAAACATATGAAGAACACCTAATAGACCTAAGAAAAGTCTTTGAGAAGTGCAGAAAATATGGTTTATCCTTAAATCCCAAGAAAACATTGTTTGGTCTCCAAGAAGTTAAACTTCTTGGACATATCATATATGAAGAGGGAATAAAGATAGACCCAAAGAGGATTGAAGGTATATTCCAAATCAATCATCCTAGAAACATCAAGGAACTCCAATCTTTCATTGGGAAAATTAATTTCTTAAGAAGGTTCATACCCAAACTAGTTGAACTCCTTAGAAATACGACAGATATGTGTAAAAGAGAAGAAGGAGTTAAATGAACCTTAGAAGCAAAGAAATCATTTGGGTTGGTAAAACAAGCACTCACCCAAACACCAGTTCTCATTAGTCCTGATTTTACAAAATATTTCTTCATATTTTCATTTGCATCAGAACACACAGTAGCTGTTGTCCTTCTTCTGAAAAACATAAAGGGACAAGAACAACCTATTGCATTTTTTAGCAAGACATTAAGAGATGCTCCTTTGAAGTACAACATAATAGAAAAACCAGCCTTTGCCTTGGTCAAAGCTTTAAAAGACTTTAAAGTTTACATTTTAAACTCAGACATCATAGCATTTGTGCCTCATTCAGTGGTAAAAGACATTTTGACACAAGATCCTGACGGAAAAAGAGGAAACTGGATTGATGTAATACTAGAATATGACTTAGAAATTAGGCCCACTAAGCTCATCAAAGTTCAAGGACTAGCAAGACTTATGGTTGAATCCAACTTTCAAGCTCTTGATATAAACATGTTTAATGCATTAGATGTACATGAGGAGTTGGAAACTCCACTTATTGAAGATAATTTTCTGAATTCATCTTGGTATGCTGATATTTTGTATGTACCGATTAATATAAATGTCCCTCCAGGTTTGTCAAAAATGAAGGCAAGGTTTTTATAGTTAAAGGCTGTAAATTACTACATTTTAGATAAATGTTTATATTGGGAAAATGCTAGTGGATTATTGTTTAAATGTTTCCCTGAGAATGATGCAGATAAGATAAAGCATGAATTCCATAAAGGAGAATGTGGAGGCCACCTCTATTGGAAAAATACTGTGAAAAAAATCCTTAGAGTTGGCTATTACTGGCCCACCCTCTTTCAAGATATCCACAAAATGGTCATTGCCTGTCATAAATGTCAATTTTTTGAAGGCAAAAGAAAGTTTCTTCCCTTACCTCTGCAACCAATCACTGTTGAAGCTCCTTTTCAATAGTGGGGTCTAGACTTCATTGGGGAAATCCATCTTGCCTCATCAGCCCAACAAAAATGGATCGTCACAACAACTGATCATTTTACCAAATGGATAGAATCCATCCCTTCTAGGAATACCACAGACTTAGTCTTCATTTCATACCTTGAAAATCATATCCTGTCTAGATTTGGCTGTCCTAGGAAAATTATCACTGACAATGCTACTGCATTTGGATCCAAAAAGATGGTTGATTTGTGTCGTAAATATCATATTACATTAGGACATTCCACAACTTATTACCCTCAAGGTAATGGGCTGGAAGAATCCTCAAACAAAATTTTGGTAAATGTTATCAAGAAGTTGTTGGAAGAGAATAAGAAATCATGGCACAATAAGCTAGTACATTCACTTTGGGCAGACAGATTGACAGTCAAAAAGTCAATTGGAATGTCCCCTTATCAGCTAATTTATGGATCAGATGCAATATTTCCAACCAGTATAGGAGTGCCAGTCATGAAGCTAATCCAAGAGGTACAGTCTGAAGAAGATGACATGACAAGAAGGATAAACCAAACTATACAATTACAACAAGCCATAGAGGAAGTCTATAAAAAAGAACAGCAAGTACAAGAAAACATCAAAAAGCTGTTTGATAAAAGAAAAAAGGCAAGTGATTTTAAAATTGGTGACAAAGTACTAAAATGGGCTTCTAGGAAATAAGATAAGGGAAATAATGGAAAGTTTGAACATTTATGGAAAGGCCCTTATCTCGTTCAGTATACTATTGGCAACAATGCATTTTTTCTTCAAGAGATGGATGGAGCTAAACTTTTTGGAGGTCCTGTCAATGGCAGGATACTTAGACATTATTTTTGTTAAGGTTTTTGTTCAAAGTTATTTTTAATTCATTGTAAATAAACTTGCTTGAAAGAAAGTTTGATAATAAAATACAAATACAAGAGAAAAAGAGAAAAGAGGGCAGATAAAAAGAAAAGGTACAACCCCATACTAAAAAAGAGAAAAATATGAAAGTGTGCAAGCTCAAATGCCACTACTTTGAGAAACTGTTATTTAGTCATACAACATAATCATGGGTAAGTAAATTTCAATTTTGTGCTGATAGGTTAGTCAAAACAGATTTTCCAAACAGTGTAATCTTGGCTTATCAGTAAAATATATTAGGATAGAGAAAGAAATGGTTCTAAAAAGCTCAAAATCTAAACCAAGAAAAGAAGAGAGAAATGGCTCCAAAACTATCAAAACTTGAGCCAAATAAGAAAAGAAGGATACTTAGAAAATTTCAGATCTGAAGCCTTCACAATTTTGTTTTAAATTTTCTGCAAATAAAGTCTATGTGCAGCTTGTACACAATGCCATAGCCCCTATAGCAAATCAAACTGTCTAATCCTAATTTGACTATGTTTTAAATTTCCTATCTTAGAAAATAGAGAATAAAATCTGTCAAACAGCTCAATCTTGACAGATAGTTGGAATAGGTAGAGAATTATTGAATTAAACTGTTTAATTTAAACTCATGGAAGATATAAGGGTAGAAATATATTGGTTTACTTCTTTCAAATAAAAGAATAAAATTATGTTGAAAGGGTTATTAAGTCCAAGTGCACCCACTGATGAAAAAATGTTAGGAAAAGTAGGAAGTGTAGGTAGAAGTTTTGGAGAAAAAATCATCTTATTGTATTTTTTTTTATCATCTTTTAAAAGCAGCATGATCAAAGAAAAAAAGGAATTTCAAAATGCAGCAAAAGACAAGGCACTAGTCTACTTTCAGAAGATTTATCTCTGAGGTTCTTGACACCTCCAAGGAGCTGCCCTCCCCAAGTGGAGCCACTGTTAGCCATCTATAAATTCTGTTATAGCTCATGATGGCTAAATAGGTTCCTTAGCTTTCAAGAAACAATTTTTATGAGAAATATGTGAGTTCTTGAAACCTCACTATGTCCATTATCCTCAAAGAAATCATGTCATTAGTAAACTTCACTCAAAGCCTCCAAGTTACCCTGCCAAGACACAGAAATTTTTTTTCAAGCCATTCTCCATCAGGTCATTTCATAAACTCCATTTCACTCATATTTTTATTCATCCTTACAATCACTTCTCCCTTCATTAACCCTCATTTTCCCATAAAAACCCTTTAGATCATGAAAAATCCCTTTTATATGTTTTAAATCCTTTTTTCTTATACCTATTGAAACCCCCTAAAAGGTTAAAAAACTGACTTTAAACCTTTGTTCTGCCCTTTTCAAAATATCAGGCCTTAATCCCTTGAGTGCTTAAGCCCCAGCCCCTTTCATTATGTGACCGAGGCCCAAAACCCTAGACTAAGCCTAAAAATCCCTTTTCTTAGCCCCGATCCTTAACTTTTTCCATAAAAACCTTTCTCTACTTCATTTAGCCCCTCCATTTCTTATTTTTTCATATCCCACATGATATCTCTCAAAGATAATCCCAACCGTCGATCCTCTCGATCCAACCGTGGTCCTCCCCTCCCCTCATCCTCCTTCCTCCCCAACAATCTCTTATCCGCTCTCCCCTTCAGTAAACCACAACCGTTGATCTTCAAATATCCAATGGCCATCACTCACTCCAACCTTTCCACCTCGTCGATAAAACATTTTTCTCCCTGAAAAAGATGCCTACGTCACTCCTCTATCCCACCATCCTCCCTTATGCCATCACACTGAATCTTTGCATGCCACCTATCCCTCACCATTTCCCCGACTGTGCATATTCCTCCCACTACGCTCATTTTCTGCCATCGATCTGGACCCACCAGTTCTAATTGCCCACAATCCGTTTCGCGCTCGTTTCTCCAAAAAATTTGATCACGCATCTTGTTAGGTCCCTATATTACTAGTATAGTCCCTTATTGTTGTAAGTGTAACCCCCTTATTGTTATTATTGTACCCTTGTAACCCCCATATTGTTATTATTGTGCCCTTGAATTATTATTGTTAGGTTGGCTAAGACTACATTGTGGCCCTACTAGGATTACATTATGGCCTAATGGACTCCTATATATAGAAAGGAGGTTTTGTAATTTGAATCATCCAAGAATTGTGTTGGAAATACTTAGAGGGGGGGGGGGTGAATCAATATTCCTTCCAATTAGAGCATTAGTTAATCTTCAATTATTATCATTGTTTGTACAATGATAGCAGCAAACAAGAGGAACACAAATGCACACAGTTTTTAAGGTGGAAACCCACTCTGGGACAAAAACCACCTAATGATTTTCTAATTATTCTTTAATATTCAACTCCAATTGAAAATAAAGCTCCAACTTCCTAGAATCTAGAAAAGCATTCTTCTCTAGCTCTCACTGGATGGACGCTCCAATGCCCGAGATTCTTCAGTAGTCATCTGAATGGATGCCCCAACACCCAATGAGCTACAACTCACCCTAGCACCACCCTACACCCTATAGAAGAATAAAGGAAGAATGGAATCCCGTACCAGGGAAAATGGTCTACTTTACAATGATATAGAATGATATAGAAGAAGAATATATACTAGACCATAACCCAAACTTTGACACAACCACCTAATGATGATCCTAGACCTCCCAACACTGCCTCTTCAACTCTTGGCAGATAGATACTAGTACAATTTGTACAATAATGTATTTACAATGACTAAGCACAATGATACCTTTACAATGATTGTATGCAGTGCTGCCCACTTGAAAACTTCATATGATGAAATTCTTTCTATTGTTATGCACCTTGGTTGATGCTCTTGTCATGCTACCCTCTACTACACCTTGCTTTGCTTTGCTGCAATAGAAATTCTGGTCCTTTGCAACCCTTGACAACACATGATCTAGCTTTTTCTTGCGTTCTAGGAGCTTGATATTGAATCTGGCGTATCTCTGTTATTTCAGATCCTCAATATCTAATTTTTGGTCCTGTAGAAGTACCTTGAGTCTTCTTTCCAACGCCACAAGTCTGACCCAATTCGGATTCTTCAGGAAAGAGTTATTCCCAATCTCTCACAATGCCCTAATTATGGACTGTTTCAGTAGAGCGCACTTGTACGGAGTGCCATGTGTCATTGTTTCTTAATTTGGCTCTAAAATTAATAGAGAAAAAGGAAAAGAATGTGAAATATTTTCCACATTTTACGGAATTCCAATCAAATACTCAGAGAGAGAGTTATGATGATTTTACCAGGGTCACTTCTTTGAGATGAATTTCAGGAGCCTACAAAAATCCTAACTTCCATAGATCATATCTCCAAACATATTGCACACCTTGATCTGAAATTTCTACTGTAGCTTCCTCAAGATTTTAGCTTTGCCTCATCAAAATTTTAGCTTCTGAACCTTCGTAGAACAGAAATTTAGAGCGAAAATTCCACGATGACCTGTTTCAGATGGTCGAATCCCTTGCATAAGGAGGAAATGAAGATCACAATTTATATGAATGCTTAATTTGAGAGGGGCTTCAACAAGTGAATGTGGGAGGGATTTTTGGAGTGTAAAAAATATTAATTATGACTTTTCAATGACCCATGCCCCAACCCCATGTGGATTTAGCCCACTAACTGGGGTTACAAACTTCAAACATGAATATCTCTCAAACCGTGAAGAATTACATGGCGTCCCATTTATCAATGGAAACATCTCGACAAGTAGAAACCATAAAAAGGATTATTGACCCAGATATATTAATTTGGTAGGTCAAAATTCCCATGCAATATTGCGTTAGCCCCTGGTGCTGCTTGGGTTGTCATCAATGATAGTCGTTGATCAACAATCTCCCCCTTTGGCATTGATGGCAACACAAGTACTCTCCCTGCGATCATGACACCTATTCCTACAAAATTCTCTCCCCCTTTGACATCAATGGAAAAGAGTAAATCCCCCTGAAACACAACCATCCTTCGGACCAGTGCACACTTCCACTCCCGCTGACACACAACCGTCCTACAGACTTGTACACACTTCCACTCCCCCTGACACACAACCGTCCTGCAGACTTGTAATCTAATGAGAACTTGGGAGTATCCCAAGATTTTGATGAGGATATTCAAATGCTTCATGAGGTAAAGGTTTAGTGAAGATATCATAAATTTTTTCTTTTGTAAAAACATACTCAAGTTTGATATTCTTTTCAGCGACTTGTTCTCTAACAAAATGATATTTGATCGGAATGTGTTTTGTTTTTGAACGCATGACATGATTCTTGGAGATGCTGATGGCACTAGTGTTGTCACAGAATATGGGAATAGCCTCATTGAATTGTACTTGAAGATATTGCAAATTTTTTTTCATCCAAAGGACTTGAGTACAACATGATGCTGCTGCAATGTATTCTACTTCCGCTGTAGATAACGAGATTGAAGTTTGCTTTTTGCTCAACCATGATACGAGACAACCACCTAGATAAAATTTTGCTCCACTAGTACTCTTATGATCATCAATGCTTCCTGCCCAATCTGAATCTGTAAAGGCTTGAATAATGAGATTGTTACCCTTGGGATACCACAAGCCATATTCTTTTGTGCCCTTTAGATATCAAAGAATTCTTTTGACAACAATAATATGTGATTCTTTTGGTGCTACTTGGAATCTTGCTACTTGTCCAACAGATTGCATAACATCTAGCTAAGAGGCTGTTACATATAGAATACTAGCAATCATATATCTATACAACCTCTCAACCACATCCTTAGATGAGTCGTCTATGCTCAATTTGTAACCTGTTACCATCGGAGTAAGGACGGGTTTGGAATCTTCCATTTTGAATTTCTTGAGTATTTCCTTGATGTACTTGGCTTGACATATAAATATTCCTTTCTCTTGCTGAGATATTTGAAGCCCTAAGAAGTATGTCAGCTCACCAAGTAAATACATCTCAAACTCACTTTGCATCTTTGTAGAAAATTTCTTACTTAGTCGATCATCATTGCTACCAAATATTATATCATCCACATATACCTCAACGATTGTTAAATTATCTTTATCTATTTGTACATAAATATTTCTATCAACAATACCTTTCTTGAACCCTTGTTGATGTAGATATCCATCAAGACGAGCATACCATGCTCTAGGAGCCTGCTTGAGACCATATATAGCCTTCTTTAACTTGCAGACATAGTCTTCTTTTTGTGATAGTAGAAAACCTTCAGGTTGTTCGATGTAAACTTCTTCTTCTAATTCTCCATTCAGAAATGCTGACTTAACAACCATTTGGTAGACTTTGATTTTTCTTGAACATGCATAAGTGAGAAACATTCGAATGGCTTCCATTCTAGCAACTGGTGCAAATGTTTCGCTAAAATCAATTCCTTCCACTTGTGCATAGCCTTTGAAAACCAATCTTTCTTTGTTTCTGGTAACCTACCCATCTTCATTCAATTTGTTCCTAAACACCCATTTAGTCCCAATGACATTTTTATCTTTTGGTCATGGAACTAATTCCCAGGTGTTATTATTCTCGATTTGATCCAATTCTTCATTCATAGCTGCTACCCAATGTTCATTCTCACTGGCTTCCTCAAAACTACTAGGCTCAAAGGTTGCTAGAAAAGCAATGTGAGCTTGTTGTGATGAACGAAGCTATCGAACTTCATTTATGTCACCAATTATTTGCTTTGATGGATGGTTCTTTTGAATCCACTCTTTTGTTCTCCTTGGAGGAACTTCTTGTTTTTCTTCTGGTATATCTTGATGATCATTGTTTACTTCTTCCTCGTTGATAGTTGCTTCTTGTTCTACAATTTTATCTATGTCTTTTTCAGCCTTTGTCTCAAGTTTCAAAGATTTTAGATCCTCATCATTATTTGCCAGAACACCATATTCGTCAAATGTAAAATTTATGCTCTCCACTACCTGTTTTCGTCTTAGATTATAGCATTTATAGGCCTTTCTTTTGCGTGAGTAACCAACACAGATACCTTCACCAACATGTGATTCAAACTTACCCAAATTTTGATCTTATCTTTTGATATAACATTTGCTTCTGAAGATTCTGAAATATTTTACATTAGCTGGTTTTCCTTTCCATAATTCATATGGAGTCTTGTTACAATTATTTCTGAGAAGACTTCGATTGATAATGAAGACTGTCGTATCAATTTCTTGAACCCAGAAATTTTCATCCAATTTTGAGTCCTTCAACATTGTTCTACCCATTTGCTGTACAGTTCTATTCTTTCTTTCAGTAACTCCATTTTGCTGAGGTGTTCGTGTTGTTGAAAATTTCCTTTTTATTCCATTTTCTTCATAGTATTGCTGAAATAATTTCGAAGTGAATTCTCCACCATTATCTGATCTTAAACAATTTATTTTCAAATTAGTTTCATTTTCAACCAACTCCTTATAGATCTTAAAGCACTCGAATGATTTAGATTTTTTCTTTACGAAACTGATGGCTGTCATCCTGGTATAGTCATCTATCATTAACATGAAATATAATTCTCCGTCTAAGCCTTTTGTTCTCACAGGACCACATAGATCAGTATGTATCAATTCCAATGGATGTGATGAAAAGTGTTCTTTTGTTTTAAATTATACTTTTATCTACTTGCCATGCCGACATGCCTCACATAGTGTGTTGGAAGGTTTTGAGATTTTTGGCATTTCTCGTACTGCTTCCTTTTTGCTTATCCTGACAAGATTGTCAAAGTTTATGTGACCCATTCGTTTGTGCCATAACCAACTTTCATCTTCTTTATCTAGTAGACATGCTTTTGTTGCTTCATCTAGAACATATATGTTGTTTGGAGCTCGAATTTCTGTAGCCACAATTTTACCATACCTGCCTTTCCTGATTTCACATTTTGTGGAGTTGAATAACATTGTGTGTCCTTTAACACACATTTGTCCAACACTGAGCAGATTGTGATTCATGTTTTTGACCAATAGAACATTCTTGGCTATAACATCTTTGCTTCCGAGAGTGATGGTACCCGATCCTATAACATTTGAAGATCCATCATTTCTAAAGGATATGGTTCCATCCTTCTTCTCTTTTAGAGATACAAATTTCTTTCTATCTCCAGTCATATGCGTTGAGTAACTGCTGTCAACATACCACACATCTTTATTTTTTTGATACTTGAGAGCGAGAGAACAATTATCAGTCTTCTAGTCAATTGGCTCTCCCAATCCTTCCAGAGTATTGGTTATTTCATTAATGTATTGGAATTATGTAGCAATATTGCAATCTTCTTTCATTCTGAGTTGCTCAAATTTTTCTCTATAGATTTGAAGCTTTGCTTCTTTGACATTTGAGACACCTGCATATATATTCTCAAGCTTGTCCCATACATTTTTGGTGGTTTTACAACCCAACACCTTATGATAAGCAGATTCAATAAGTCCACTAATAATAATATTCTTTTCTTTTGCATCATTTACCAAATTCTTCTTACCTTGTTCATCCACGGTTGATGTAAATCCATTTTGAACAGTGTCCCATACTTCATAACCTTGCACCAAGAGATAGACCTCCATTCTTCCTTTCCAGAGTGCATAATTATTTTCATTGAATAGAGGTACACCATTCTTGGTATGCTCCATGACCTCCTTCCAGCTGTTAAACTGCTATTGAAGGAACCAAGCTCTAATACCAATTGTTGGAAATACTGAGGGGGGGGGGGGGGGTGAATCAATATTCCTTCCAATTAGAGCATTATTTAATCTTCAACTATTATCAATGTTTGTACAATGATAGCAGAAAACAAGAGGAACACAAATGCACACAGTTTTTAAGGTGGAAACCCACTCCGGGACAAAAACCACCTAATGCTTTTCTAATAATTCTTTAATATTCAACTCCAATTGAGAATAAAGCTCCAACTTCCCAGAATCTAGAAAATCATTCTTCTCCAGCTCTCACTGGATGGACTCTCCAACGCTCAAGATTCTTCAGTAGTCGTATGAATGGATGCCCCTACACCGAATGAGCTACAACTCACCCTAGCACCACCCTACCACCCTATAGAAGAATAAAAGAAGAATGGATTCACGTACCATGGAAAATGGTCCAATTTACAATGATATAGAATGATGTAGAAGAAGAAGATATACTATACCATAACCCCAACTTTGACACAACCACCTAATGATGATCCTAGACCTCCCAACACTGCCTCTTCAACCCTTGGCAGATAGATACTAGGACAATTTGCACAATAATGTATTTACAGTGACTAGGTACAATGATACCTTTACAATGATTGTAGGAAGTTCTGCCCACTTGAAGAATTCATATGATGAACTTCTTGTTTCTATTATACACCTTTTTTTCTTCTCTTTTCATGCTACCCTCTGCTGCACCTTGCTTTGCTTTTCTGCCGTAGAAATTCTGGTCCTTTGCAACCCTTGACAACACATGATCTAGCTTTTTCTTGCCTTCTAGGAGCTCGATATTGAATCTGGTGTATCTCTGCTATTTTAGATCTTCAATATCTTATTTTCGGTCCTGTAGAATTCCTCTAAGTCTTATTTCCAATTCCATAGGTCTGACCGAATTTGAATTCTTCAAGAAATGGTTATACCCAATCTCTCACAATGCCCTAATTATGGACTGTTTCAACAAAGTGCACTTGTATGGAGTGCCACGTGTCATTTTTCTTCATTTGGCTCAGAAAATGATAGAGTGAAAATTACAAACTGTCCACTATCTGCCAATTTTTACAGAATTCCAATCTAATACTCAGAGAGAGAGTTATGACAATTTTACCAAGGTCACTTCTTTGAGATGAATTTTAGGAGCCTACAAAAACCCTGACTTCCACAGATCATATCTCCAAAAATATTGCGCACGTTGATCTGAAATTTTTGCTGCAGCTTCCTTAGGATTTCGGATTCACCTCATAAATATTTCAGCTTCTGAACCTTTGTAGAACAAAAATTTAGAGTGAAAATGCCACGATGACCTATTTCAGATGGCCGAATCCCTTGCATGAGGAAATGAAGATCACAATTTATATGAATTCTTAAGTTGAGAGGGGCTTCAACAACTAAATGTGGGATTGATTTTAGGAGCATAAAAAATATTAATTATGACTTTTCAAAGACCCATGCCCCAAACCCATGGGGTTTTAGCCCACTAACTGGGGTTACAAACTTCAAACATGAATATCTCTCAAAGCGTGAAGAATTACATGGCGTGCCATATATCAATGGAAACAGATTGACAAGTAGAAACCATAAAAATATTTATTGACCCATAACATATTAATTTGGTAGGTAAAAATGCCCATGCAATATTGGGTTAGCCGCTAGTGCTGCTTGGGTTGACATCAATGACAACCGCTGATCAACGGAATTGTTCATTCATGTAATGTATTGGAGGTTTCTCCCTAGAAGTGGCTTATTTCTCAGGAGTTGATATCTCTTTTCTTCTCTTTTTGGAACTGGTTTCACAACATTTGGTATTATAGCTTTGAGATTCTAGGGTTTCGCTGCTCCAAGCGGGTCAGCATGGAATTTTCACTATACCTTTTTTTCTATGAAGGTTCTAAATCTGAAATTTTTAGAGGAGGAAGCAAAAATCCTAAGGAACATTGTCAAAAAATTTCAGATCTTGGTTCGAAACATTTTTGGATATATGATCAGTGGAAGTTAGGTCATTTTGTAGGCTCCTGAATTTAACCTAAACAGGTCATTGTGGTATTTTCGTAATAAAATTTTTTATACAAAGGTCCAGAAGCTGAAATTGTTAGAGTGTGAAGCCGTAATACTGAGGAACATCATCACAAAATTTCAGATATTGGTTTGCAATATTCTCGGAGATATGATCTGTGGAAGTTACGGCTTTTTGAGGCTTTTGAATTTCATCTCAAAGAGGTGATCATGGGAAAATATTCATATCTCTCTCTCTGAGCATCGGATTGGAATGCTGTAAAAAGTGGACATAAGCACACGGACTGTAGTTTTCGTTGTATCAATTTTAGAGCCAAAGGAGGAAACAGTGACACGTGGCAAGTCGTATAATTTCGCTCTACTAAACTAGTCCAAAATTGGGTCATTGTGGGAGATTGGACATAAATTTTCCTTGAAGAATCCAAATCAGATTAGAACTGTGTTTAAAGAAGCTTTAGAGGGCTACTACAGGGCTAAATTTCAGATATTTAGGATACGCAATTATATAGATAATTCAATTTCAATATCTAGCTCCTCAAAAACAAGTAAAAAGTGTGTATTTTTTTTTCGAATTGCATAAGTCTTGTTTGAAGAATCAAGTTGAATTGATTACAAGGGAATATTGTAGAAAATATATTAGTATTAGATTCTGAAATGGCCCCTAAAAATAATTCAACACCCATTAAGCCTTTAGAAATCTCTACTATGACTCATGAAGACGAAGAATGGCAACATGATATATCAAAATTACGAGAGCATGTGCAACAAATTTCTCTGTTGCAAAGAGCAACAAAAAATGACATGGAAGTTTTGAAGAAAGGCGTGGAATCTAAGATGGATGGTTTGAAGAATGGCATGGAATCTAAGATAGATGGCATGGAAATTGGCATGGAATCTAAAATGGAAAACATGAAGAATGATCTAAAAGAAAACATGGAAGGTTTGACAAATTTGATACAAGAAATGTTTCCTAAGGGTGAAATATAGTAGAGGAAACTCATGATGAGAACACAATAAATTTTAGTCATGATTTCATAAAATATAATGTTGGCGAGAAGAACCACCATATTCCAAAAATGGATATGAGGAAGTTTTATGGAAAGGATCCTGTAACATGGATACTACAGATGGAGAAATATTTTGATCTCCATAATGTGCAAAACACACAAAAGGTACGCATTGCAACTTTACATTTAGAAAAAAATACATTTCTATGGTATCAATGGCTTTGCTGCTATCAAAAAATTGTCACTTGGTCAATTTTTCCAAAGGAAATGGTAGCACATTATGAGGATATAAAGAGCAACACCTTCTTTAGCCAATTGATAAATCTCAAACAAAAGGGTTTAATGGGGAAGCACATTGAGGATTTCCAAAAATTGAATATAAGGGTAACTGATATTCCAGAGGAACACAGGATTAATCTCTTCATAGGTGATTTAAAGGATAACATCCAACATAAATTTTTTGTTTTGGAACCTGATTCATTGGAGAAGGCATTCAGGTTGGCAAGAAAAATTGAATGTAAAATTATGGCGACTAGGAATCCTACCACTCACTTCTATAAAGAGGGAAGTGTTGCTACTCCTAGATTTCCACAACCTACAAGGTTGACACCACAACAATTGGAAGAAAAAAGAGAAAAAGGGCTTTTCTACAGTTGTGATAGCAAATACACTAAAGGTCATAAGTGTGCTGAGAAGAAATTATTTTACATAGATTGTGAAGAGGAAGAGGAAAATAAACAAGAAGAGGATATACACCAGGAACCAACCCAAGAAGAGGAAGAAATGAGTCCAACCATATCGTGTAATGCATTGGTAGGAATTACCACTCCTCAAACTCTCAAGATATAAGGGCATATCAAGAATAAAAACATAATAGTGTTGATTGATTCAGGTAGTACCCATAATTTTATTCATTGTAAGCTAGCCAAGGAATTGAATTGTTTCCTATACCCAACACCAGAATGTCAAGTGATGATTGCAAATGGAGGAACTATAAATTTCTCTGGAAAATGCCATAATATCAAGCTAACCATGGGGGAATATGTATTGAATATTTCAATGCTTTCCATTCCTATGGGAGGTGCTAATGTTGTACTAGGAGTACAATGGTTACAATCTTTGGGGACTATAGCTTTTAATTTTCAAGAAATTTTCTTGAATTTTTTTCAGAAGGAAAGGAAGTCGAATTACGGAGTATTGCAGGGAAGCCAGGAAAGATAATAAGCTCTAATGTCATGAAAAAGCTTCTAAATAAAGAACAATGAGCATGATTGCACAATTATTCTCACTAGAATTTCCAACATCAAAATCATCTATTTCTGCAGATCTCCAAAAAGTCTTGGAGAATCAATCCAAGGTTTTTGAAACTCCAAAAGGACTCCCACCTATTCGTGATCATGATAATGCTATTAATTTGATTCCAGGAAGTGTTCCTCCAAACATCAGGCCTTATAGATATCCTTAAGTCCAAAAGAGCGAAATTGAACGTATGATTACAGAAATGTTAGAGGCGAGTATAACTAAACCTAGTCAAAGTTCTTTCTCTTCTCCTCTATTATTGGTACACAAGAGGATGGATCAGGGTGCATGTGTCCGGATTATAGGGAGCCCAATAACCTCACCATTAATGATAAATTTCCCATTCCTGTGATTGATGAATTATTGGATGAATTACATGGAGCAATTTATTTTACCAAATTGGATCTTCGTTTAGGGTATCATCAAATTAGAATGAAGACTGAAGATATTCCAAAAATAGAATTTCGAACTCATGAGGGTCATTATGAATTTTTGGTCATGCCTTTTTGCCTTACCAATGCACTTCTACATTTCAAGGGTTGATGAATTCCATTTTCAAACCCTTCCTTAGAAAATTTGTGCTAGTATTTTTTGATGATATACTAATCTACAGAAGGTCTTGGAAGGATCATGTTCAACATGTTGACAGGGTACTCAATTAGCTCATAGCTCATCTTGTCATCCTCAATCCTATGGTCAAACTGAGATAGTAAATAAATGTTTGGAAGGACATCTTCGTTGTTTTGTATCTAATAAACAATCGTAATGGGTCAAGTGGTTACCTCGAGCTGAATGGTGGTATAACACTTCCTTCCATACTGTAGCAAAAATGACCCCATTTATGGCACTTTATGGATATCATCGACCATCCATCACATCATATTTAAGAGAAAATTCGAAGGTTCAAGCAGTGGAAGATGACATCGAGGATCAACAAGAATTTCTCCAACTCTAAAAGGACAACCTAAATTTGGCACAAAATTGAATGAAACAACAGGTAGATCAGCATCATAGTGAGAGAATTTTTGATGTAGGAGACTAGATATTTTTACGGCTACAACCATACAAACAAATGTCCCTCAAGCAAGCTAAGAAGGATAATAAATTATCGCCAAAGTACTATGGTCCTTACAAGGTGTTGCAAAAGAATGGTACTATGGCATACAAATTGGAGCTTCATGCTTCTTCACGAGTGCATCCAATTTTCCATGTTTCATGCTTAAAGAAGGTTATAGGTGAAAATCTTGCAGTTCAAACAATATTGCTAGAACTTGATGAGGAAGGAAAAATCATATTGGAACCTGAAGTGGTCACGGAAACAAGAACTCGATAGCTACAGAATCGATCAATTTCAGAGTATCTCATCAAGTGGAAGAACTTACCCACTAAAGATTCTACATGGGAGGATGAGAGTTTTATACAGAAGCACCCAGAGCTACTCAAGCATTGAGGACAACACTTTTTTGAAGGAGAGGGGCATGTTAGGTCCTTATATTACTAGTATAGTCCCTTATTGTTGTTAGTGTAACCCCCTTATTGTTATTATTGTACCCTTGTAACCCCCATATTGTTATTATTGTGCTCTTAAATTATTATTGTTAGGTCGGATAGGATTACATTGTGGCCCTACTAGGATTACATTATGGCCCCATGGACTCCTATATATAGAAAGGAGGTTTTGTAATTTGAATAATCCAAGAATTTTTCATTCATGTAATGTATTGGAGGTTGCCCCCTTGAAGTGGTTTATTTCTAAGGCGTTGATATCTCTTTTCTTCTATTTTTGGAACTGGTTTCACAACACATCTTCAATGAAAAATGGGCGGTTTTGTCCCGGAAAGGTGTTGGCCCCTGAATGGAATCACGTTCATTCAACCCAAAACCACTAACTGCCTAGAGCTAGCGCGAAAACCACCCAGTTTTCTGCAAAACCACCTCTGGCCTTTCCGCGCCCAAATTCAAAATTAAACCTTGTTCTTCCTGGATTTCATAAAGGAACCCTCCTCCATGAATTCTCCCTCCTCTATAAACGCTCCTCCGCCTCCCTTGAGCCTCTGAATGCAGTTAACCAAAAAATGCAGGTTTTTATTTATGTTTTCGTTGCTATGCAGGTTTAATGGCGGCCAAAGTATTACAGGCCATCCCACAACCAAATATCAATGGTAGAAACCTCAGGATGATGATCCTTGAGGTTGAAATATGCAGGAAAGGGATCCAGGGTTTGATTTCGATCATTTGATCGATGCTCCATGACCATCGATACAATCACAGAAACCCTCCAGTGTAGAAGGAAGCCAACCACCTGTACATAAAAGAAACACAAAGAAGATCAGTGAAATTTAAAGGTTAAAGAATAAACCATGAGATTTAAAGCTTAACCAACAGATTAATGATAAAGCACATAGTGTAAAGGTAGATTAATCAAAGTCAAAATAGTCAGCAAAAGTGACAAAAATAGAATATGATTAAAGGAAGGCCTAAAAGAATTATCAAATGGCTTAATCAGAGTTTAAAGAGCTAATCAGATAGATCAATAGGAGAATGCTTCGAATGCCACATTCACGGAAGCATTTACTTCTCCAAAAGAATTAAAATGCCACCTGCAAGCCTAATTTGCCTCAAAAGACACATAAAGTTACTCTAAGTCAAAGATATTTCCAAATGATAGCTCAAAAGTTTTTGCCAACCTACCTAAAAAGCCTAAAAGTCAACAAAAGCCACTAAGTAGTTCAAAAATTTAATATAACATAGAGTTAGAATTAAATACATTTTTCCTTGGGCCTTGTGTGCCCTCAAAGGTGAAAAACATTAAAATCTGTCATTTATGAACAAATAGAGACCCTTTCTTTCACTCCACCTCCTCATTTATCTATAAATATTGTATGAGGAGTTCATTGTTGTTGTGGGTTGGATCATCATTAAGGTGTAAGATAGTTGTTGAAGCTGTTGAAGTGTTGTTGAGTAGTTGAAGAACACTAGACTAAGAAGAGAAGTTTTGAGTTGTAGAGATCTATTGGACCTGGAGATTGTAACTGGTTTTAACATCAATAATACAAGTTGATTCATGGGATCCTGGTCTATGTTAATGGTGATGTTATTCGTCATTGTTTTTCTCTTTCTTTATGTTTTACATACTGTCCATTTTCTCTGATAATGAAAAGAAAATTTAGAGTACGATTTACTAAAAAGTACCCTATTTCTGCTTGAAATATTTATCTTTATGTTTTCCTCTGCTAAGGTATGTTTAGAGGATTCTTAATTACCCTCTAGCTTTATCCAGCTTGTTGTTTTAAGAATGATTCAATAGAGTATAACCAAGAAGGAATGTTGGTGAGCACATGTCTTTCTGTGTACAACTTGAGGTACTGTTTTTAAATTTTATTTTCAAAGTTTTCTAAGTAGAGTTAACCCAGGAAAATCTATGGTTTGCCCTATTCTCTGGCTAGTCTTTAACAATTGCCTTGAAAGATCCCTTGAGAGTATGCCAAAGGCAGGCTATAATTCAAAGTTTCTATCTGGTCTTAGGCTATTTTCCTTGTTCTCTTATACGTTTTCTCCTTTTTGAAAGTAGTCTTAGGATTACTGGATTTTTGTTTGAAAAGTGGGCTTTAATAAAAGTGTGTCCAAAGAAGTATATGGTTTTCCCTATCCTTTGGCTTGCTTCAAACAGTTACATTGAAAGGCTTTTCTTCTCTTAGTGAAGTTATATTCTTAATCGGTTTTAGATTTTCTTCTTTCACAACATTTTAATGTTTCATATCACAATTCAATCCAAAAGATACTTTGAGATATATGACTTGCCCTATGGAAACCCTTGAAGAATTTTTGTACAATTAAATTCTTTTGTGACTCCGTAGCCCAATGGGTTAATACTGTTTCATGACCTATATTTCTAGCTGAAACATTCTTCAATATGCTTTCACCTTCACCCTTCAAATGACCTCTTCAGTTAATGATATCCATCCCAACCAAACAAAAAATTTCTCTGAGCTTCATAACTAGCCTAATATCATAAACAAGCATAAAGATATATCCTTTGAAAACACTTAATAGAGCGATCCCTCTCTGAATCCAGGAAGGCTAGGTCCTAGGATTCCAAAGTGGTTCTGATGTCGCCCCCTGCAGTGTTTATTCTTTCCAATATTATAAATCACAGTGAGCCAACAGGGTCTTCTCTACAAATCAAAAATTTAAGGATTCATTGCACTATGTAATGAGCTATATTATTCGAATAAGATTTCAACTAATGGACCATATGAATTCGACCAATGAATATATATGATTTCACCCAAATGAATCTATATGATTTTAACCAAGTGAACATATTCACTTTCATCAAATAGACATACATTTTCACTAATAAACTCATACAATTTCATCAATAGACTCATACAATTTCCCCGATAAACTCAGGATTTCATGCTTCATAACTGGGAAATTAAAATGACACTTAGTCGATGAAATGCGGGTTAGATTCAGGGTATAAACACTTGAAAAAGTTGATGGGTGAGGGTTTGAAAGGATGGAGGCTAATTTTTAGAATCGAGTAGGGATTCAAGTGTTTATGTAGGGGAATCAATTAGATAGTCAAGGGTGGGAGTGAGAGGATTCATATGTCATGGCTGGGCATAGAGAGAAATAAGGGAAACATGTCTTAAGAGTATAAATATTCATGAGCCGGTGTAGCCAGTGTAGATGAACCGATTAGATGCCCCATAAGTAGGACAAAAAGTAATGATGGTAGGGGGTGCATTACTTACCAGAAAAAATCGTAGTTGCAGCTTCAATAGAGACAGATGGCTCACTCATCTAATGCTAGAGTGCATAAGAAAATGAGAGGGGAGCGACTTCATTATGTAACTATTTGGCACATATGAGGAGGCCACAATTCAAAAGTGTGAGTGGGTTAAGTTTCATGTGACCAATGCAAGTCAGGCATCAAGATTACAATGAGGATAAGAAGGGATTGCAAGTTGCATTTGTAGAAGCTAGTAAATAATACACTACAGTTTAAATGTGCGTCTTGCGACTTAGCAGGATATCATATAATATTTGTCGCAAATTGGATTTTTATAGGCCAAATAATATATCATTAGGAACTATACTTGTGATTTGAAACTTGTTGAGATCAAATCTATAGTCTAAGTCAAAAATTGCAGTCAGAGAGGCCAGGTAGAGCAGCACTGCAAACTGCAATTGCAGATTGTGGTAAGGAAACAGATTGCAAGTCTTTCAAGTCTTAAAGTTAAGCCTGCAGGAATGCAATCCAAATAGATTCAAGTCAAAATATATATTAAGCTTTATAGATTCATAGGAAAATCCCGAGAAAGTGTTAGGTAAGGGGGACTCCAAATTTTGAAATCGTTAAAAATTTGGGGTTATTGTAGCAACTACAACAATTGGTGATTTATAGTTATGACCTAAAAATATTTACTTAGCCTATACTTAAGATAAATTTTAATATTTAGGAATTATTGTCTTAGACTTATCGATCCCACTAGTCTCCAACTTGCACTAGAGCCTTGGAAGAGGTGAGATAGCTTGAGGGATTGCAGCAAAGGGGACCCCCTCCTGGTTTGTGTGGGCTAAGGGTGAAAAGAGAGTCAATGGTTGGGATGCCTGAGAGAGTAATAAATCTGTGTATTAGAGGGAATTTTGGGTTGTGAGACATAGTGACTATTTTCCTTTATGGCATCATTGCCTTGGCTTGTGGACGACATGTTGTTGAGAGTTCTAGAATCACTATGCCTAAGATTGGGAGGAAAATCCTTAGTTAGAAACCAGTTAGTGATTTCACAAATATAGGTATTATCATGTTTATGAATACCTTAATGTGGTTTATTATGTGTAATTCGTATTTAGTATTTTTTTGTTGTTATTATGGTAAACGTGCTGCATAATATGCTTTTTTTGGTTATACCTGAACTACACATGTTTAAATAGGATGCCAAGCTTCAATATTTATTTATATGCAAAGCATAATTATTAATTGGTATCAGAATTTCTTAATTATGGAATTAATAACCAAGTACAATGGAAATTTGGAATTTTTAAGTGTTGGAGTTAGAAGAATAATTGCATGCCTTTGCCTAGGGCTGTTAGATGACATGGAATCAACTATACACAATTTTTGAATCATGCTAGAAGAAAAACTACATGCCTTTGCCTGAGTTGATATAACATCCTACTATACACACATCTGGATTCATGCTAACACTATGTTGATGTTTGGAATTTTTACCAACTTCTTAGTAAATTTATGGTCCAATAAAAAATATTTCTACTAAAAAATTAACTCAGAAACTTGCAAAATTAACTTAATCCTTTCAAACTTATACATTTAGATCAATCCTTAAATTTTTTACGTAATTAATTAACTAATAACAATAAACTAATTTTAAAGTTATTGGTAAGCTAGAAGCCAAATTACTATATAAAATCCATTTATTCTTAAAGAAAGATAATCTAGCATTTAAAATTTATAGAGATATAATTATTAGGCCAATTTAAATTTAAACCTATAATATCTTGTGATATATAAATAAATTATTTTATAATATAATACAATTTCTTATCAAATTTATAACCAAATAACACAACAAAATAAACTACACCATTGAATAACCATCTAAATCAACTAATTAGTAAAATAGTTACATAATGGAAAATTTGTAAAAGATACTCTTACATTCCCAATTTATCAAAAAGAAAAGAGCCAAAAATACTCAATTTTACATTTCTTAGTGGGTTAGTTCGAAACGATCAAACTTTTCCTCATGATTCTCCCTCCAAAAATAAGTTTTTTCTTAAGTTGTCATATTTAGCATCAACATTATTTTATCCGCGAAGCAACCATAATGATCATGGATACTTAACCAAACCTTCGAAATGTTGGAAGGTTCCAGGAAATTAAATTAGAGATGGGAGGGTTATGGGTATTCAGTGGAGTGGTAGTTGAAATCTAAGACACTGGTTGAGAAAAAAACAGGTGGATGTGCCAGGTTTCGGGTTTGAATTCTGTGTACAGGATAATCTACCTTGTCAGCTCAATAAAAAAAATAGCTACCCTAATGGAGATCTAGGTAACAGTTAATTTCTCTCACCTCACTGATGATATAATGTTGTTTCATTCATTAAAATCTCATTAATACAGGGTTTGAAACCTTGAGTGAAATATATCTAATGAATAAAAAATTCTTCTTTTTGATTTTTCAGCTATTTTCCATTTAGTTGCAAGGGGGAATGATGTTTGGGGTTTTTGATGGAAAATTATTGAATTTTATGAACTAACATTGATGATCAATTAAGCCATTCAGATATGAGGGTGAGGGATCTTTGGGGATTTTAATGGGAAACTATTGAATTTTCTAAACCAGAAGAGGAGAGCCCTGGTAGAGAATGGGGGTGACAACCAAGGGGAATTGGAAATAGCCTTTGTGATCGGTAATGGAGATGATTTGGGTTCGATCAGTAAACATGAATTTGAGGTTGGGAAGCCAAAATATCTATTGCAACAACTCAAATATTTTTTCAATAAAAATGAGATTGAAATAGAGGACTTATGTAAAGTTCATTATGAGGAATCCATCCATGGAGTGGATGAGCTCAGTGGGGTTTTAGTAGATGCAGATGAGTTAAATATTGGGATGGATAATAAGAATTACCAGCTACAACAAGTGGGTAATTCTCTCTTGGCTAAAGTTGAAGAGCTTCTAGAAGCTTATGAAATTAAGAAGTACTTTAAAGAAGCGATTCGGTCATCAAAAATCTGTGCACATGCCATGGAGTTGCATGAAATGAAACCAACATGTTATAAATTATAGTTTCTACTCCACATTAAAAACCTTAGACTCGATAGAGTGAGATTACTTGCCCAGAATTCTAGCCAAGGCGCTTAAGAAAATGGTAGAAAAGATCCCTGAAATCAAATCCCACATCGATAAAAGAGTCATTAAGGAATTCAATGAACGGATGGTGAAGACTAGGAGTATTGCTAAATAAATTGATTTTTTGGCAATCGACCAAGCTTCTTAAACTCGACAAAGAGAAGAGGAGCTATGAGGATGGAAAAAAGCATGCAGAGGAATAGATCATGTCAGGTGTAAAGGAATGTTTATACACTTTAGACATTGAGGATACAGAAGATGATGGTTCTATTTTGAAATTTGACATCACTCTAGTCTATAGCGCACACCATATCTAGAATTATCTTGGGCTAGAAGACCAGTTTTGGGATTACTACCGTACAAATCGTCAACTGCAGCTTAATTCATATTTGTAAATCTCATCAGTGAAACCTTTTCTAGAATCACAACAATTTTTATTTTCTCAGATTACTGGGTGTAGAAACTATACAATATGCATGTATATATTGGATTAACCTAATCTAAAAATATGATAAAGTTAAATACTGAATCTATTCTACAAATCTTTGTGGAATTAAAAATACAATCGCCAATTACATAAGCATGAAGTAAAATCAATCACACACAACACAGATAATTTCCCAGGGAAAGCTCACAGCTAAAAACCCCACTATATTCTATTTTATATTATATCATGGATCATGAAACAATTACATAAAAAACTCTAATCACAAGAGCTCTCAGTACATCAACTGATTGTCTCACACTGTCATACAAAAATTGGCAAATCCCTTAGCCAATTTACTATCTCTAGACATCCTTCCTCCATTGCAAAATTCCTGATGGTAAAAAACCCTTAATAATGGATGTATTGCCTGCATTGACTGCGTAAATATCATGGCCTCGTCCAATGTGTGTGTGCTTGCATGTGTGAAAACGGATGATGTCACAACTTATAGTTTACTTCCCTTTCACTTAGAACTGAACTGGTTCACCACTGGATCTGACATGCATGCATTTAATAATAGTAAAACCATCAGTTGCATGTGATATCACTACAATATGTGAATTAATTAATATTTAATTCACTTGATATCTCACTAGTGTATCTGTAGTTACAACTAGCACAATTGAATTTAACTCACTTGACTAAGTTAAACTAATTTACAACTTGCACAACTCATGCACCACTACACTTTCAACTCTGTTACAACTAGAATCACTCAGTTACAACTCAAATCACTCTCCATGTCCCACCAACCAACCTCTTAACTCGAAATTCACTTAGCTAACTGATTTTCCACTTCAGTTAACTATTTTCAAGTCAACGTTGAGAATAGATTATAGTTTAGTATCCATCTATATTCAAATTTTGAGGTATAAAATGGGCCTCCTAAGGAAATTATAAAATAATAGTGGAAAAAATCAAATAAGAGTTGATGACATCATCAAATTTTAGAGGGAAAAATGAAAAAACTACTTTTTCAACTCATATTTTCAACTTATCTCACAAAGTTTTTACTCAAATTTCAAGCGGGAGTACTCGTTGGATGCGAAATTTAATTCCTTATCCAAAGAGTACCCATGTTGCATAATTTCGATGGGTCCTACTACATGAAAAATAAGAAATACATAAAAAACATGATTGTAATCATTGTTTTTTTTATGTATTTCCCATTTTACATGTAGCAGGGTTCATTGAAAGTATGCAACATGGGTACTCCTTGGATGAGGAATTAAATTTTGCATCCAACGAGTACTCCCACTCAAAATTTGAGTAAAAATTTTGGGAGATAAGTTGAAAATACGAGTTGAAAAACTAGTTTTATTATTTTATTATTTTTTAATATTTTTACCATTTTATTTAAAAAATGGTAAATTATCCCCCATGGTTGACATCATCATCCTGAATCCTATTGGTTGTTATAAAGTTTATTTTTGTTGTGCATTTTTCTTAGGAGGCCCATTTTAGACCTCAAAATTCCCCTAATTTGAAGGGATAATAAATATAAACATTCATCTAAAAATAGGCATTCACCTAAAAATATCCTGTGTGGGCCCTGCCATAGTGTAGTTGCTTAATTTTCACTAGGATCATGGATGTTGTTTCCGAATGCCAATTTCATTGTTTCTTGTTGCAAACTTCAACACTCCATCTCAACAAGAAAGGAATGTCATTGCATGTGACATGCAACTCCATGCATGCGACATGCAACCCTTGCATGCAACATGCAACTCCATGCATGTGACATGCAACTCATGCATGCAACACTTCTCTAGTGTTTCTAACACATGCAACACTTGTATGAAAAACTTCACTAGTGTCTATCACACACGCAACCTTTGCATGCAACACTTCCGAAACTGAATAGCCTCCAAACAACTGAATCAGTATAATTCATCTGTCATCAAAGTCTTATGGCTTTCTATTAGCTACTACACATGTCTATGGGATCCTCTGTGCTGCTAACATTTTCATCCATGCACTCTGCACTTGCTCCCAACTCTGATCTACGGTCCAGTATCTGACATTGTCACTTTAATTTCATGTACTCATGACATCTAACTACATCAATCCAACTGATCCTACTACTGCTACTCTATGGGATCCTAGTAGCCAAGTTCAATTCATGAGATCCACACCATCTCAATGAATCATGCCCAAAATTTCTTCTTGGGATTATTCATGCATGTCACCCCACCTCTCAGTTGATGGTATAGCTACATGCACTCCCTCTGCCCATCTGGCTTGAAATTTCTCTACATTAGTGGTTGCTCCCACTCCATGATCCTCCACATCTTGAGGTTCATTCTCACTTGCATGCAAATCCAACTCCCTCTCAAGGGTCAATTGCACGAATTTTTCACACTTCCCAATGGTAGGAAGCTTTGTAGAAATCACATCTACATTAATTATATAGATATTATTCACATGACTCCCAATATTCTTGGTTTGCCCTGTTTTTTTGTGCCGCAGGAAAATTTTTCCTTCACTGAAAACAACATCATAGCCTCTATCCTCTAACATTGCAACTGAGACTAAATTTTTCTTCAAACCTCGTACATGCATTAAAATTTTTAATTCAAAGAGTTTACCTGATTCCCTATTGAAGGTAATTGTACAAATCCCAATAGCATTGTACCATTCGTTGTCACCCGTTTCAATATGCATCTGGAGATCCTTCTCCTCCAAGTCACTGAAAATTTTCTTGTCTCCCATCATGTGAAAGGAACCACCACTATCCAAGTACCACCTTGATCCCAATTCACTTGATGCCATGCATGCGATCAATGAGAATTCAATCTCAAATTGCGAGGCAAGGGCCTCAACAGCTGCAACTCCAACAACCTTCTTGCTCTTCTTTTTTTGTGGATATTTTTTGGCAATATGTCCATGCTCGTGACAATGAAAACACTTCAATTTGGACATGTTGTGCTCCTTGCCATATTTACTAGCCTCATATTTACAATTAAATTTCTTCGCCTTCCCCTTCTTCAGCTTGAAAGCTAAATCAAAATCCTATTCATCATCATGTTTTGATGAAGCACCATCTCTAGTGTTCTGCCTGAACTCCTCCTGCACCAGATCCAACCACAGTCGTTCCCAATACGATAATTTTTTCCATCCATTGACAGAGTCTTCATAACTATGCCAACTCCTAGGAAGTCTTAGGAGAGCCAAACTCACCAAATCATCATCAACGACGTTTATTCCTGTTAGTGTTAGTATTTTCATACTTCCACCAGGGATCAATTATACATTTTCATGTGCATCATAGGTTTCCCATTCTGAATAAATGTTTCATCATTCCATTAGGTCATGACATAAAATTGTTCCAATGGTGGCTTTATTTGTTGAATAAGCTTATTTCTCCCTCGGAAGATCATATTGGCTTACTCATTCTCATGATTCTTTGAGCATAACAACACCTATGGAAATGATTTGTTTACTTGGAAGTCTTTAAAGTCAAAATTTCATTCTAAGGTCAGGTCAAAAAGCAATCCCATTAGGTCATTAAGGTTTTTCATTTCTCAATGTCACTCCTTCATTCAGATAAGGTTAGCAACATATATGAGAGGGAATAAATAATATCATCATGATGTATTTATTATACTTTCAAAGTTGTATTTTTAGTTTAATGACTTTTATATGAAAATGTCATTTTGATAGAAAAGTCAAACATGTGATTTATTTCTATTTTTTCCAAATGTAATTTTATGTTATCATATGTAATAAATGCAATCCTGAGCTATCAAAGGGAAATCATGTCTGGCCTAACTGAGCAAAGAAAGCTAAAATCCATGAATTCATTAACTTGCAATGCCAAAAGGTCAGAAAGATAAGAGTATTAGTGCCAAATTCTAAAGAGAAAAATGGAACATTAGAAAAGTGGGTATTTCAAAAGGAAAATTGAAAACCACTAAAAGTCGTTCAAAGTATAAAAGCTAATTTGTCAAAGAGAAAAAATTCATTTGTTCATTTTCCATGAAGAGAAACTCAATTTTGGACCAAGAAGGTCGAACAAGGAAGAAAATTTGAGGAAATTTCTTGGCGCCGCACCTTTGGGTTTGGCACTGCACATAGGCCAAAGGCACTATGCATAGGCCAAAGGCACTGTGCATAGGGTTGTTCAACCAGTGTAATTTTTCTTGGCGTTATGCTCTTGGGTGAGGTGTTGCGCATAGATCAAGAACCCTCCCAAATTATTCCAAACAACTCAAGATTGCCTCTTTATCTCTAAATAAAGTAAGTAGACCCTTATAACTCCTTCTTTCACCATTTTTGTGCTTATGAATGAAATTATATGTTGAAAAAAATCACAAAAACCCTAGTTTTCCTAAAATTCCCTTCATCATTAAAAAATTTCCCAAAAACCCTTTTACCCCAAAAATTACTATCCCTAGACCCTAATGCTTCATCTCATACTCCTAAGAACACTAAAACTACATATCCTAAATCCCCTTTACCCTTTTCATTAAAATCCCAAATTTCTAGAATTTTCATTTTTATGCCTATTTCACCATACACTAGACCTATAATTAAATTTTCATTTTCATCCCTCTTCATATTTTCACTTTCCATCACTTCAAAAAACTTCTTAAACATTTTCCCCATCTCCCTTAATTTTTGTAGCTCTATCCCTATCTCCTAAAGCCCTCATTTCATCATCCTTATCCTTCCTCCCTTTCCCTTCACTCCCTCACTCATTTCCCCCTTTCTTTCCTTTTACCTAGGGTTTTCAAAGTGTCAAAGAGACAAACATGGATAGAGAAGATAGAGATTACATGGAGGAGGAATATAATGATGATTATTTTGTGGAAGATGAAGTTGTACAACAGAGAAGGCCACATAAGGGAGGAAAAATCATCAGGATAGATCTAGCAAACCTTAGAGAGCTAGAGGCTTCACCTTCAGCTGTATCTTGTTTCAGATATGTTGGGTGCTATGAGTTTTGTGAGAAGGTGGAAATATTTTAGCATCACCCTCAGTTGACTAGGATTTTAATACTAAACCATCATGATAACAGGGTAAATCTTGCAGTTGTAACTTTTTCTCTATCAAATTCCATCATTGTTGATGCTACATGGTTTCCAAATGTAGGGGAAAAATTGTACAAGGTACATGACTTGGATGAAAATTATTTTCAGCCTTATATCAAAACCAGGTACACCAATGAAGGAATAAAATTTTTCCCTTTCATTTTCCTCCGTAGCCAGTATGCACCGGTAATGAAAATTATCATGAGATATTTTACTTGTGAGGGCAGATTTTCCAAATCATAAACATACCATATTAGACTACTCATGCATTTCACTAGGGTGAGGATGTTGAACGTCCCATATTTCTTGTTCTGGAACATTGAAAATATGGCATACCTAGTGTCAAAGAAAGAATATCATGATCGGATGAATAGCCTCTATCAACACTCCCTCATCAAACTCATTGTGCTCCATCATCTAAATTTTCTCAATATTTCTTGGGATAATTTCATCTCTAATGACATATTCACAGGCCCTCAAATTCCTCCACCAATGCCATAAGAAATAAGAGAAGCATTTACTAGCCCTACAGCTGCAAAAACAAGGAAACATAAAATCGAATCACCTAGGCCAATCAAAGAGTGCAGCGTAACATATCAAAGAGGGGTAAGAGAATTGTTTGCTGAAAGAGAGGAGGCAAAACATGATCAACCAAGAAGTTATGGAAGATATTGAGGTGGCTAAAAACATCAAGAAAAGCGAAGAACAATAGGCCTCAAAAGAGCATTGGAGAAAGAAAAGTAAGAAGCCCAAAATTTGACTATTGAGCAGCAGTTAGCAAAGGAAATTGAAGAAAAAAGAGAAGTGTGGCTTGAGAGAGTCAACATTCACTTGGAGAAGCTGCTAGTGAAAGCCAACAAAGACAATCAGATGCTCAGGCACATGGTCCATCACTATCAGACCCAGAACAAAATTTGCAATATCAAAGTCAAACAAATGAGGGACTAATTGAAAAGGATCCGAAAAGGAAAGAAAGGAGGGGATAAGCTCAAGATGCTTGCTGAAGCCTCCTTAGTTCAGCTTGAAACATGATTGTAGGCATATTCCACCAATTTTGAAATTTTTTGCAAATTTTTGGATATTTTTGAGTGTTTTGGGAAATTAAAAAAAAAAAATAGTAAGTTCTGCCCTATATGAAACACCTTGGCGCTGCGCTTCTTCTCGACACATACAATGGAAAAAAGTAAAGCATTATTGTGTTCATAATGATGATTACATGCCCCCTGTAAGTTTTCTAAATATTTGGAGAAAAACTGGTCAGGTAGAAGGGTTAAAAACACCCAAAAAATTATGTTTCTGCCTCTTTTTCAAGGTGGCGCTACGCATAGAGGCAGTCTTAGGAGATTGCAATGTTGAGGGGTTAATTCAACTCCAAATCAGAAAAAAAAAAAAAAAAAAAGATATGGAAATTAGACAGGACATGATTTTCAATGAGCTATCATAAGCTCAATTTGGACATCGGGAAGTGAGTCAAAAGTGACCTGCAAGAAGACTTATTTTTTCCTCCATGGCACTACGCATAGGACAAATTTTCTCTGTTTTAAAGTTTTCTCTGTTTTTCATGTAATTTCTGATTTTCACCTCACTAGTTGGGTTTTTCACTGATGTAATTGGGAAAGATGAATGTAATTATGTTGAGTATTATTTTACTATGGGTAAATTCATTAGCTTGAATCCTATAGATGTAAAATGAATTAGTTTCCTCTCTTTTATAGGCAAGTTGTTGGGTCTTCCTAGTCTTTAGATTCTTGTTTGGGAGTAGATGAAACTGATCCCTATCTGATGGATTTGACTCCCTGAGTCTAGGGAGAGTATCTTTGATTTCTATATAATGTATTTTCTCAGTCATTATAATTTCTATATAATGTATTTTCTCAGTCATTATAATGGTTGGATTCACTTGGAGCTTTGGCATCTCAAGAGACACATTTTGTATTAGTTCTGATTTGGACATTAATCAAATTTGTAGCTATTTTTATGGGATCCAAGTGGTATTGTGTTTAGTTTCAGTTTCTTCTTTTGTGCTCATATGTTTGAAATTTTTTTACTTCATCCATCATTTCATTGCTAATAAGTGAATGTTTTCAAGTTAGATGAACAAAATCCATAATTTTTATGCTCTGTTTTAGGTTAATATTCACTGTTTGTAATTTCTTTAGTTTAGAAAGAAATCATGAGTTGACCATGCTCTTTCTAGCTCCTCACCTATCTTGATCATCCCATCCATCAGAACCCTAAAGTGCTAAACACCATACCTACCTTGAACCATAGAAAAATCTGCAATTCTTGACTTAATTTCCTTGCCATAGTTGTTTGACTCCTCCTGATCCAACAAACCATACAAAAATCAAAACCCTGAGCTACTATACCTATCCTAACATCTTTGTTAGTATGAATCTTTTGTTGAAGTGTATGAAAAAATACCACTTTAGCTACGCATAACTTATAGCCCTAACATCAAATATGGCTGCCAATATCTTCAGATCTACAGTTAGTTGATCAAGACAAATGCTGCACAAATCCAGATCTATGCATAAAAAGACATTAAGCAGTGAAAATAAGGTTTTTCTCCATACATCCAATAGGCAAGACAAGAACAATATTTTTGAAAGAATTTTATATTAAGGGCACTTGGGAGGAAAACAAGAAAGGTGTTTCCAATTCTCCTCAATGGGATGGGTTCTTGAAAGGCCTCAGCACTTCAGATCTAGCATTTCTCTCTCTTCTTGGTGTAGAAAACCCAGAAAAAAACAGAACTCAAAGAGAGCTCACAAAGCAAATAATGGAGTTTGTGACAATGATAATGGCTCAAAGTTAGACCAAGAGTATAGATCCAGAGTGATCTAATAGGCAACAAAAGGTGACAAATGGATCGGAAAACCCTTCTATCTATAACAAAATATTGGGATATTCTAGATCTTGGTGCATGATTAAAATAATATTAACCAAATCCAGATCCACCTTTTATGGAATATTTTATTATATTTGTTGGAGGGAAAAGGCATTTGACTTGGGTCAAGTCCCTTTATTTGTAAATAATAAATATATAAATGCTTTATTTATTATTTTAAGGAAGTGGTTGAATGATAATTAAATAAATAATTATTTATTTAATTATTTATAAATTATTTAGTCATATTTAACAAGGAATATTATTTAAATAAGATTTAAATAATTATTCCTAGAAGATAAGAAGATAAATAAGGATTTATCTAATTAATTTCCTTGTTTTGGGTTAAATAAGACCAGGAATAATAATTAAATTATTTTTTGATTAATTATTACATGAGAAAAACCAAACAAATATAGATTTGTTTAATATTTCCCCTTGGGGTTTCCTGTTTAGACCATAAATAACCTAATAAATGTGTTTTATTAAGTTATTTCACATAGTAAAAGCAATTTTAGTTAGGGTAAAATTGGTCTTACATGGTGTACTTGGGTCCATCTAATGATAATAGGTGAGATGACCAAAAAATGGTGTAACAATATTTTTTCCTCAGTCATTTTGACTATGATCCATATTGAGAGAGCCCTCTCCTGCCCTAGTATGGCTAGCTACTTGGCTAAGCGTGGTTTCAGGTTACCTCAAAATTGCCTCCCTTAGCGTGAGGTTCAATCTAGGTGATAATATTTTGGGGACTCCATTGGGGAAGAAAGAGTAAGATCAGATCAACCCCAATAATAAATTTTTGTTGATATTTTTAAACTTGTGGATGATAGGTTTAGAATTTATTCAAAGGCTGAATTGAAAAAATTTTAAAGCGCATATTTTTTTTTGAAATTAGACATACTGGCTTCCCAAAGATACACCAGATCTAACCCCGATCCGAATCCTCCCACCATTGCTAGTGATCCTCAAAACGCTGGAAGAAAACTAAAGATGTTGTTGAGACTTCTAGTTTAGTTGGAAATCAATTAGAGAGAAGTTCTATTCCAAGAGCTCATTCATTTCCCGAAGGGTTAGAAAAATTGAAAGATATTGAATTTGATGTAAATTTTAAGCAAAGTTTATTCCACAACAAATCTTTGAGTTGGATTGAAAAAATAGTTGTTGATTCCTCCATTCCCTTTTAGAGTCCCATAGAAGATATTTTTTCACATTCCCAGTCAGGATCTCAATCAGGTTCACAATCAGGGACACAGCTTTTACAGGTTCTTAAAGATATGCAAAACTATTATTCACAAATAAACGCTTGGGTGAGAAGTATACCTCAGATCTCAACTTCTTCCACTAGCACTTCATCTACTATTACCCAGAATATGACTTCCCCCCCATCTCCTTCTTAATATTTTGTTCATATTACTAAATCAGTGACCAATCCTCCCACATCAGGCATTCAAATCCATGTTATAAACCCTATAATAAATCCTCCACCTCCAGTCATCATGGTTGCAAGATATGCCCCCCTTTTTCTCCCCTAGAACTTGGGTGCCATGCTCGCAGATTACCAAACTAAAATCCCTTTGTTTGACAATACACGGCCTATGAAATCTCAAAAGCATGTAGATAAGATGAATGACTTATTTTACCTTCATGAAATTGATATAGAGGATGTGGAGTTGAGACTATTTGCACAAAGTCTAGGAGGGGAAGTAAGAAAATGGTTCAGAGCTCTACTAACAGCCACTATTGAAATCTTAGAATTTTTGAATCATCAGTTTGTGGAAAGATGGGAAGAAAAGAAGAATCCCTTTCAAATCATGTTCGAATATGAGAACATCAAAAGGAATGTTTGTGAAACTGTGTGAGATTTAATGCTGTGTACAATGGTCTTCCTGCACATATGAAACCACCAAAGGATATGGTTTTGGTCAAATATCTAGGTGGATTTGATGTTGATATGGCATATTGGTTGCGTGAATGTGATCCTACAACTTTAGCAGATATGCAAAAGAACGTTGTAAGTGTAGAATCAAATTTCTTGGTTGAGATATCAAGGATGAGATCTGAAAAGAGGGTGACTATTAAAGAGGAGACATATACTTCTTAGGAAAAAATGGATTCATTACTCCAAAATATGGAGAGAATGGTTGATCGATTGTATATTTTAGATAGACTTGAACCACAGATCCAGAATCCAAATTTTAGAGGGTAGCAGCCTCAGTTTAGAATTAAGTAGAGAGAGCAGAGAGCACCTGACCAAAAAACACAACAAAAACAATAGATTAGGACCCCATTATAGTAGAATTATATCCAAGGAGTAGAAGAAGAAGAAGATACAGATTTGGTGGTTGAAACAAATCATTTCTTTATAGCATATGGCTAGCCCATGTTCCTGACTGAAGATGAAGAGTATACTGAAAATCTAGATTCTCCAAAAGATGAAGACTATATCTTGTAAAATGATGATGATTTGGAAACCAAATCAGATGATTACGAGCATGGGTATATGAATGCTTTGAGTGCACAACAGAAACAACACTCTCTAAGGAGAAGGGATGTACCTATTAATCCTATTCATAAAAGGAAAGAACAGTCAAAGAATGATATTCCGAATAATCAGAGAAAGGGTAAATAGCATGCAGATCTGAGTCATAGCAACATCAATAAGCCATTAACAAGATCAACTACTAAAGAGAAATACACACAGAAAAAGGATACAAGGGACCAAAATGATAAAAGAGATATTGTTTTCAAAGAGGTAGATAAAGGCACAACTTTTAATTTAGAAAATGAAATAGCTAAATTGAAATTGTCCATTCCTTTGACAGAACTAGTAAAGAATAGTCATTATGAACATCAAGTGTCTAAAATGTTGCTAGTTGATCCTTTGTTCGACATGGTTAATGTTGAAGACGACCACCCCCAGCTCATTTTCGGTCCAAATATAGATGGTCAATTAGAAGAGAGTGAGGTTCCTCCCTTTTATTTGAGCCTTAGACTGCATGAGTACATACTTCATAATGCTATAATTGATTCTGGGGCTTCTCACAATTTGATGCCTAAGGCTATTATGGAAAATATGGGCATGGATATCACCGGACCTTATCATGATTTTTATTCATTTGATTCTGGTAGGGTTTGCTGCATTGGTCTCATCAAAGAATTAGTGGTTTCTTTATACCAAAACCCATCCAAGTATGTTTTAGTGGATGTGGTGGTGGCTGATATACCACCTTGTTTCGGCATGCTACTGTCTAGATTATGGGGAGCTAAACTCAAAGGTACTTTACAACTTGACTTCTCTTATGCTACTATTCCTATTTTCGGGCAATTGAGGAAATTATATTGGGAAAAGAAAATGAAATATATAATAAATAGTAAGGATAAGCCTATCAATCATCCAATACAGGATATACATACAAATCTAGAACGTTTTATTTTGTATAATGATGGTGATTTGAATGATGTAAATAATCAGCTAGTAGTAGTAGAAGATGTGCTAGAAGTTTTTGAAATTTTCAGAGAAACCCTTGATAAATAGAAAGAAATGGTGGCTTCTTCCAAAAAGCCTCTTGAAGAATAGAAAATCAGTACAAAACAGAAAAATGAGGTGATTGACCAAAGTAAGTCGGAACCAAAATTTAAATTTCAACATCTAGAAGATGAAGAGGGCCTTTGGAGCATGGATTTTGATAGTGCTTTGGGTATGGAAGGTGCAGGTATTGGTATTTGGATCCAAGTCATGTTTGTAAGTCTGGTGGAATTCCAAGTAATGTTATAGAATTCTCTTATAAGTTGTGTTTTCACTATTCTAATAAAGAAGCATAGTATGAAGCATTGATCACAGGTTCTAAGACTTTGAAAGAACTTGGTGCAAAAAGAATTTCTGTTTATGGTGATTCTGAGGTTGTCATAAAGCAGGTGAGAGGAGAATATCAAGAAAAACATCCACGAATGAGAGCTTATAGGAATGCAGTCTTGGACATATTAAAAATGTTTCCCAAGTATACATTAGCAACATTGCCAAGAACTCAGAACATCATTGCAAGTTTGCTTTCTACGGTGGCAAGTAATCTCAAAATTCTGATGAACTCCAGTAATAAATTTGAAATTCATGTCAAATATAGACCTAGTGTTCCAGATAATTTAAGGTACTGGAAATTTTTTTGGGATGACAAAGAAATTAATAAGTTTTTACTGAATGATGGAAAATTTAAAGCTACTTTTAATGATGATGTTTGTGATGTTGATGATCAAGACATAGAAGCCAATGAGATGAATGGTTTGTATAGGAAAGACAATATTATTCATAGAGGTCTTATACCTTTAGAAGATCTGTTCGATCAAGATGATGTCAAAAGAAAACCAAGTTTGACTCCTACATAAAAGGGTGTGGAAGATGTGAACATTGGAACATCAAACAAACCCAAGATGGTTAAGTTGTCTAAGACATTGTCTCCTGAGGTGAAAGATAAGTACATCAAATTTTTGTGTGAATTTTCTGATATTCTTTCATGGGATTATGCATATTTGAAGGTATATGACAAGAATATTATTCAGCACACTATTCCCATGAAGCCAGATCAAAAACCTTTCAGACAGAAGTTGAGAAGGATAAATCCCAGATTGTTGCCATCCATCGAGAAAGAGGTAAATCGATTTTACAAATCATGCATCATTGTACTAATTAGGTTTTCTGACTGGATTTCAAATTTGGTTTTGGTAAGGGAAAATACTGGAGAGATAAGGCTATGCATAGATTTCCAGAATTTGAATAAAGTATATTTAAAGGATAATCACCCCCTTCCTAAGATGGATCATGTTTTGCAAAGGGTAGTTGGAGAACCATGGATGTCACTACATAACGGTTATTCAGGCTATAATCAAATCTTGGTACATGAAGAAGAACACGGTAAAACTGCTTTCACAACATCTTGGGGGACCTTTCAGTATGTCAAAATGCCATTTGGATTCAAAAATATAAGGGCTAATTTTTAGCGGGCGATGGATATAACCTTTTCTAATGAGAAAGATGTTTTCTTAGTATTGTATCTAGATGATTTGATATTATTTTCTACTTCTAATGATCAAAATTTGTATCATTTGAGAATTACTTTTCAGAAATGCAGGGAGTTTGGAATTTCTCCAAATCCGAAGAAGAGTTTTTTTCCATTGAGGAAGGAAAAATTCTTGGTCATATAATTTACAAAGATGGAATTTGCATTGATCCTTCCAGAGTAGAAGCCATCCAAAAGATAGATTCTCCACGAAACAAAAAGGAGATACAAGATTTCAATGGTAAGATGAACTTCTTACGTAGATTTTTTCCTAATTTAATTGATCATTTGAGAGAAATAAATAATATGTTGAAGAAGGAAAGAAATGTAAAATGGACCACTAATGCTATGAAGTCTTTCTACTTGGTGAAGTTTGCTTTAACCACAGCCCCTGTTTTGGTTAGTCCAGATTATACTAGTGATTTCATAATATTTTTGTTTGCATCTGAGCATACCTTCGCTATGGTTTTGATGCAAAAGAAGGATCAGGTTGAAAATCCTATTTCTTTCTTCAGTCGAGCCATTAGAGATGATGCTCTTTTCTATAACATTATTTAGAAACAAGCTTTATCCCTAATTAAAGCTTTGAAAGATTTCCGGATCTATATTCTACATTTACTTACTATAGCCTATGTTCCAAATGTAGCAGTAAAAGAGGTCCTCACACAGACTGATCCTAAAGGTCGGAGAGGTAAGTGGATAGTAGCGATGATAGAATAATATCTTGATATCAGGCCTACCAACCTGATCAAGGGACAAGGGTTAGCCAAGCTGATGGCTGAATCCAACTTGCATGCTCTAGACATAATCCTTATTGAAGCAATGTCAGATGATGAAGAAGATGGTTCTCTAATACAGGTATCAGAAATGTTTCTCACTTAACCACGGTATTTCGATATAGTGTATGTTCTTCAACACTTACGTCATCCTCCTGGAATGTCAAAAAGTCAGGGTAGGTCTTCGAAATTTAAATATGTTAAATATTGTATTCTAGGTAGTGCCCTTTATTGAAAATATCCAGGAAGTGTTCGTTTGAATTGTCTGGTCGAAGACAAAGCTAAGAATGTAATGGATGACTTCCATAGGGGAGATTGTGGAGGTCATCTATTTTGGAAAACAACAGCTAACAAAGTGTTGAGAGCAGGGTATTATTGGCCAACTCTATTTTCTGTTTTGTACAAAATAGCTACAAACTATCATGAATTTCAGGTTTTTCAGAGAAAAAGGAAGCTCCTTCCTCTTCCGCTAAAACCTGTTGTAGTAAATGCTCCTTTTCAACAGCGGGGACCTGATTTAATTAGGGAAATTCATCCCACATCATCGGCACAACACACATGGATTCTAACAGCCATCGACTAGTTCACCAAGTGGATAGAGGCTATCCCTACAAGGCAAGCTACAAATATGGTAATTATTCAATATTTAGAATCCAACATTTTGTCTTGTTTTGGTTTTTTTCACAATATTATTACAGATAATGCTGCAACATTTAATTTAATGAATATGGTTGACTTTTTTCACAATTATAATATCATATTGGGCCATTCCACCACATATTATCCATAGGGCAATGGATTAGCTGAGTTCTCTAATAAATCCTTGTTGAATATCATTAAGAAAATGTTGGAGGAGAACAAGAAAAATTGGCATAGAAAGCTTACCAATGCTTTATAGGTAGACCAAGTGAGCACCAAAAAGTATATAGGTATGCCACCCTTTGAACTGGTTTATGGTACAGATACAATGTTTCATACATCACTTGCAGTCCTGATTATGAGATTATTGCAGGAGGCAGATAGTGAGGAAGATGATATGCAACGTCAAATCAGTCAAATGATTCATCTTCAGCAAACAAGGGAGGAAGTTTCTCAGACTTATTCTAAGCTTTAGGAGAAAATGAAGAAGATTTATGATTGCAAAAACAAGGGAGATAAATTTCAGTTGGAGGATGTAGTGCTGAGATGGGATGCAAGAAATGAAGATAAAGGTAAGCACGAGAAGTTTGAAAATATTTGGAAGGGACCTTATAAGATCTTGGTTTATCGAGGAAAAAATGCCTACTTGCTAAAGGACATGAATGGACGGGAATGTTCAGGAGGGCTAGCTAATGGCAGGTTCTTGAGACATTATTATTTCTGATGCAACTTCTGAGAAAATGTTTCACTTTCATTGTAAATACCAGTTTATATTTTCTGCAAAGTTTGGATGCAGATAGTCATCTAAGCTTGCGGCCTGAGGTGAAGGCTATAAAGCTTGTTGATTTTTTGGTGTTTAAAAAATTTTGAAATTAAAATTTTAGTTAGTGTTAGAGTTAGTTTTTCAGTCAATTCCTAGTCACTTTAAATTCTTTTTTTTGAGTCAGTTTAATAATCTGTAGTCTTTTGGATTGTTTGACCGTATTTACCCAATGGTTAGGCACTTCATCTATGGTGTTCTTGACACCTCCAAGGAGCTTCCATCCCCAATAAGGCCAATGTTAGTGTCAATTTTTTCATACTTCCACTACGGATCAAAAACACATTTGCATGTGCATCTTAGGTGTCCCATTCTGAATAAAATTTTCATCATTCCATTCGGTCATGACATAAAATTATTCCACTGTTGGTTTCCTTTGTCGAATAAGATTCTTTCTCCCTCATAAGATCATATTGGCTAACTCATTCTCATGATTCCTTAAGCATAAAAACACCTATGGAAATTCTCTATTTAATTGGAAGTCTTTAAAGTCAAAATTTCATTCTAAAGTTACGTAAAAAAGAAACCCCATTAGGTCATTAGGGTTTCACATTTTTCAAGGTGACTCCTAAATTCAAATCAGGATAGCAACATATATGAGAGTGACTAAATAAGATCATCATGATGTATTTATTATACTTTAAAAGTTGTATTTTTAGTTTAATTACTTTTATATTAAAATTTCATTTTGATAGAAAATTCAAATATGTAATTTATTTCTATTTTTTCCAAATGTAATTTTATGTTATCATATGTAATAAATGAAATCTTAAGCTATCAAAGTGAAATCATGTTCGACCTAAGTGAGCAAAGAAAGCCAAAATCCATGAGTTCATGAACGTGCAATGCCAAAAGGTCAGAAAGGTACGAGTATTAATGCCAAAGTCTCAAGAGAAAAATAGAACATTAGAAAAGTGGGTATCTCAAAAGGAAAATTAAAAACCACTAAATTCCATTCAAAGTATAAAATCCAATTTGTCAAAGAGAAAAACTTCAATTGTTCATTTTCTAAGAAGAGAAACTCGATTTTGGAGCAAGAAGGTCGAACAAGGAGGAAAATTAGAAGAATTTTCCTAGTGATGCGCTTCTGGGTTTGGCGTTGCGCATAGGCCAAAGGTGCTATGCATAGGACCATTCAAAAAATGTAATTTTTCTTGGCGTTGCGCATAGGCTAAGGGCACTGCACTCCGTGGTGAGGTGTTGCGCATAGAGCCAGAACCCTCCCAAATTCTTCCAAACAACTCAAGATTGCCTCTTTCTCTCTAAATCAAATAATTAGACCCTAATAACTCCCTCTTTCACCATTTTTGTGCTCATTAATGAAATTATATGTTGACAGAAATCACAAAAACCCTAGTTTTCCTAAAATTCCCTTCGTCATTAAAAAATTTCCCCAAAACCCTTTTACCCCAAAAATTACTATCCCTAGAACCTAATACTTCACCCCATACTCCTAACAACACTAAAAATAAATATCCCAAATCCCCTTTACCCTTTTCATTAAAATAAAAAATTTCAAGAATTTTCATTTTTATGCCTATTTCCCCATACCCTAGACCTGTAATTAAATTTTAATTTTCATCCCTCTTCATATTTTCACTTCCCATCACTTCAAAAATCTCCTTAAACCTTTTCCCTATCTCCCTTATTTTTTGTAGCTCTATCCCTATCTCCTAAAGCCCTCATTTCATCATCCTTATCCTTCCTCCCTTTCCCTTCACTCCCTTACTAACTTTCCATTTTCTTTCCTTTTCCTTAAGGGTTTCAAAGTGTCAAAGAGAAAAACATGGATAGAGAGGACAAAAATTACATGGAGGAGGAACATAATGATGATAATTTTGTGGAAGATGAAGTTGTATAGTAGAGAAGGCCACATAAGGGAGGGAAAATCAACAGGATAGAGCCAACAAACCTTAGAGAGCTAGAGGCTTCACCTTTAGCTATATATTTTTTCAGATATGTTGGGTGATATGAGTTTTGTGAGAAGGTGGAAAGAGTGCAACATCACCCTGAATTAACTAGGCTTTTCATACTGAACCTTCATGATAAGAGGGTAACTCTTGCAAGTTTAACTTTTTCTTTGTCAACTGGCATCATTGTTGATGCTACAGGGATTCCAAGTGTAGGGGAAAAATGGTACAAGGCACAGGACTTGGATGAAAATTATTTTGAGCCTTATATCAAAACTAGGTACGAGAATGAAGGAAGAAAATTTTTCCCTTTTAGTTTCCTCCTCAACAGGTATGCACCGGTAATGAAAATTATCATGAGATATTTTTCCTTTGAGGGTAGATTTTCCATATTGTACAAATACCATGTGAGGCTACTGATGCATTTCAATAGGGTGAGGATGTTGAACATCCCATATTTCTTATTCTAGAACATTGAAAAGATGGCATACCTAGTGTTAAAAAAAAATATCATCAGCAGATCAATAACCTCTATCATCACTCCCTCATCAAACTCATTGTGCTCCATCATCTAAATTTTCTCAAAATTTCTTCAGACACTTTCATCTCGAATGACATATTCACAGGTCCTCAAATTCCTCCACCAATGCCACAAGAAATAAGAGAAGCATCTACTATCCCTGCAGCTGCAAAAGCAAGGAAACATAAAGTCAAATCACCTAGGCTAGTCAAAGGGTGCAGTGTAACATATCAAAGAGGGCTAAGATAATTGTTTGTTGTAGGAGAGGAGGAAAAACATGATCAACCAAGAAGCTATGGAAGATCCTGAGGTGGTTTAAAACATCAAGAAAAGGACAAGAACAATAGGCCTCAAAAGAGCATTGTAGAAATAAAATCAAGAAGCCCAAGATTTGACTATTGACCATCAGTTGGCAAAGGAAATTGAAGACAAAAGAGAAGTGTGGCTTGAGAGAGCCAAAATTCACTTGGAGAAGCTGATAGTGAAAGCCAAAAAATAAAATCAGATGCTCAGGCACATGGCCCATCACTATAAGACCCGGCACAAAATTTGCAATATCAAAGTCAGACAGATGAAGGACAAATTGAAAAGGATTCGATAAGGAAAGAAAGGAGAGGATAAGCTCAAGCTGCTTCCTGAAGCCTCCTTATTTCAGCTTCACAGATGATTGTAGGCATATTCCACCAATTTTGAGTAGTTTTTCAATTTTTTGGATATTTTTGAGTGTTTTGGGCAATTTTAAAAAAACATAGTAAATTCTACCCTATTCATAGCGCCTTCACGCTTCACTTCTTCTCGGAGCATCCAATGGACAAAAGGAAAGCATCAGTGTTTTCATAATGATGATTACATGCCCCCCTGTACGTTTTCTAAGCCTTTGGAGAAAAACTGGTCAGGTAAAAGGGCTAAAAACAACCAAAAAATCATGTTTCTGCCTCTTTTTGAGGGTGGCGTTGTGCATATAGGCGGTCTTGTGAGATTTCAATTTTGAGGTGTCCAATCAACTGGAAATCAGAAACCAAAAGAAGATCTAGAAATTATATAGGACAATATTTCTAATGAGCTATCATGAGCTCAATTTGGACATCGGGAAGTTAGTCAAAAGTGACCTGCAAGAAGACCTATTTTTTCCTCCTTGGCACTGTGCATAGGACACATTTTCTCTGTTTTAAATTTTTCTTTGTTTTTCATGTAATTTCTGAGTTTCACATCACTATTTGGGTTTTTCACTAATGTAATTGGTAAATATGGATGTAATTATGTTGATGATTAGTTTACTATGCGTAAATTAATTAGCTTGAGTCCTCTAGAGGTCAAATGAATCAGTTTCCTCTCTTTTAGAGGCAAGTTGTTTGGTCTTCCTAGTCTTTAGATTCTTGTTTGGGAGTAGGTGAAACTAATCCCTATCTCATGGATTAGACTCCCTAAGGCTAGGGAGAGTGGTTTTAAGGTCTCTATGATGTATTTTATCAGTCATTGTAATGTTTGGATTCACTTGGAGCTTTGGCATCTCAAGAGACACATTTTGGATCAGTTATGGCTTAGACATTAATCAAATTTGCAGCTATTTTAATGGGATCTATTAGGGTCCTATAATAATAGGATTGATAATTTTGAATTGATAATGTAAATCTAGAAATATTTTACATACCTTTTATTTTTGCAAAAATTTTCGCATATTTAAAAAATGAAAGAGGGTATGTCTTAAAAAAAACAATTAAACGACTTAAAAGAAAAAATATAAAAAAGAATAGAAAAAATGAAACCCAAACAAAAAAGAGATAAGAATAAGACATGAAAGTGATGCAAATCAATATTACACAATCCATGATGAGTTAAATATTTTAATCTTAACTTTTTCATGCTTTATATTTCATGTTAACAAATAGAGAATAAATACCTTGCCAAACAGTTTAATCTTGGAAGATCCATAGTTAAAATAAAGAACAATAAGGAGCTCAACAGTTTAATCTGAGCCCCTGGATGAAATAAGGTTAGAATTAGATAGTTTCCTATTTTAAAAGAAAAATGAATAAGGGTTTGCAAGCTCAAATGCACTCATGCAAATAAAGGAAAAAAGGGTAGAATAAATGATGGGTAGGAAGAAAGCAATTTCACAAGGCATGGATAAACATAATTTGGCATATTACTAATTTCCCTCCCCACAATGTGTTCTAGTACTAAAAGCTTCAACCATAAAGGCTCAGAGCATTTCTCTGAGTTTTTGTGGGACTGGACCCATGGATTAGTGACTAACTAGCACCAAGGTATGGGATTTCACCTCATAAAAAACCCTTCCCCTTCATCATTGATTTTACCCTAATAAAATCCCTTTTCCTATGTTTAAAACACCTTTTATCTAGGAAAAGTAAAACCCCCTTGACTAATTCCCCTTTCATACAAAAAGACCCAAAAAACCCACAAAAATACTTTCAGCCTAAGTATAAGCGTTAAATGTTATGTTGGGCCTCACAATGATGAAATCCCGCTTAAAAAACATATGTTTTACACTATGTTTAGTGTATTTGGTCTCTCCGCAAATAAATTTAATTTAACATTTAACTTGATTTATTAATTCCCATATATTCCCTTATCCCATATTATAATAATTCATTTCATATTAATATCCCAACCCAACTTTTAACTATAACCTAAAGTTCTATTCTACACATGTTAATATGTTGGACTCACGACTCACTATAATCCTATGCCTATCCTTATATTACATGCATCCACAGCACCCCATTCATCAAATACATTAACCTATGCCTATCATAATAAACCTGGATTATGTATTAAATATTAATTTAATACATAATAAAACCCCTGCCACATTAAAAATCACCGACCCCACACCATGTTGACCTGCAAGTCTATCATGTAGTCTGCATAGTTGATCTATATCCACTAGATCTAACTGCGAATATTACCTTTCGCAAATTTCATTGCACAAAGGTTAACACACCTCGAATTGCGAAAAAGGTTGTTTTCTCCTTTCTCTCCCCTCTACATATTAGCACCATTTTTTATCGCGTTCATTCATGAAAAACCACCAGATGGTCAAAAGCAGTGCGATAAGCCACCAAACCAGCTCTTCTCGCATGTGGTAAAACTGCCCTTGATTTAAATTACCTTCCCACCTCCACTTAATCCCCTTTCCACTATGGCCTCCTCTAAAAAACAATCTTTCTAATATGTGCTGTATTAAAACCCTCATGCCATCATTACAATATGCAGTAAAACCTATGCGAAAGGTTACACAGTGTTCCAAAAACCCTATATTTTAACAGTTCTTTCTGCAAAATGGAGAGCCAATAACAACAAATGGAACTCCACTGTAGTTAAAATCATTTTTTCACATTATTTTCCCATCATCAAAGCCATTATCCCTACTTATAGACCTATGTTTCATTAACTAATGTTTTGTTTTGCAGGTTATTAGCAGAAGAATTTGGAAAAATAGTTGATACTAGTTAAAACTGTTTACTCCTAAAGAACTCACAAGGAAATGAATTCAAAGGATTTTGCTTAAATATTTCAAGAATCATATTTAAAGGAAATTCATCCTATGAAATATAAAAGAGCATTTTAATGTAAATATTAAAATAGGGCATTCATAACAGTCATGGTAAAAGGAAGAACTCACAGTAAAGGTTAAAACAAAGTTACAACGCAGTCAACGTAAAATAGTAAAAGTAAACATGGAGGCAGTAATGGTTAAGCTAAGATGAAAACATTTTTACCATCAACAATGAATTTTATCCGAAGTAAAATTCAAAACAGTTAAAAGAACAGTAAGGTCAAAAGATGAAAGCAGAGTAGGAAGGGACATTTTCCATCAAATTCCTGTTTAAGTCATAGCTTTGAAGAAACTATTGTGCCCAATACAAGATGAATTTTAAAACACTGGAGGATTTTTATGTTCTCAAGAATCCAACCTACAAAAACCTAGCTCACTTTATACACAAGTATTACAGAATGAGAGATACATGCACATCTTCACAGCCTAATTTTCAGATTATGCAAAATCCTCTTTTACACATATTTGTGAAGAGCCTATTTTGAACCTCTAGAACTGAATTTTCAGAAACTGAGAGAGGTTTATCTCAATAACATATTTATATACAATAACCTCTTTCACTTTTTAAATATCTATCTTGGATTGATATATACAAAGGTATCACTAGACCCCAAGTTTGCAGAATTTCTGGAGCAAAATGCACAAAGGAAGGAGACAGTTAGTGACTTCAAAGCCTCATCATCAACCAAGAGTTGCTATAAAATTCGAATTTCCATTATTTTGTCACCATTAGTCCATAAATATAGTGCCAAATATATTCATTATTTTTTAGTGTCCTTTATTTAGGTTCTATTTATGTAATACAATTCGAGATATTTGTAAACCAATCTTCATATTTTTCAAGATATTTTAGTTCATAATTTGTATAAATACTTCATCATTTGAGGTATTGATGGTGAATTAATTGCTGAAGATTTTTGTAGTCATATTTTTTGAACCTGAAGGTTTTTTGTACCAAGTTCAAGTCAGCAGGCTAGATCAAAGCAATAAAGCATCATATTTCAGGATTCATGTGTTGGGCCACTTAAGTGAAGTACTTTCTCATGTTAATTGTTAATCTTCATATGTTTTCCATTAATTCATAAATGTGTTCTAATTTTTAACGTGAAATCAGCAAGTGATATATTAGAATTTGTTAAAAGCACTATGTTATTTATTGGTTTTCAATTAAATGTTTTATGCTGATATCTAGATCGGGGAACCCTTAATTGCTCCCTTATTTTGATTGACCTCTACCTTTTCACTCCTTATCCGGATTTAAGAACCCTTAATTGTTCTTTATCCCGATTAAAACCATTTCACCAGTCAGCCTTCAAATATCTTGAGTGACTCTACTATCTTGCCCTGAAAATATCTGACTTTAGACCTCGCTCCTGATTTGTCTACTTGACACATTGACTCCATTTTCCCAATGGAAACCATATCTATTACTATCCAGCTCAGTAAGTTATTTTCCCACTAAACCAAATCAAAACTTCAAAAAAAAAATTTCCTATATAGCTAGCCTAAAATCACATATTAAAACAAATTTAAATCTTATATAGAGAGCCCTCTCTGAGCCTTAGGAAGTCTAGATCCTAAGGCTTAAAAGTAGGTATGTGGTTACCTCGGTGAGTTCTTTCTTTAACCTTGAGAAATTACTGAGTGATAACACGATCCATGTGGTACTGTGTTTAGTTTTAGTTTCTTCTTTTGTGCTCATATGTTTGAATGTTTTGTTACTTAATCCATCATTTCATTGCTAATAAGTGAATGTTTTCAAGTTAGATGAACATAATACATAATTTTTATGCTCTATTTTGGGTTAATATTCACTATTTGTAATTTCTTCAACTTAGAAAGAAATCGTGAGTTCACCATGCTCTTTCTAGCTCCTCACATGTCTTGATCATCCCATCCATTGGAACCCTAAAGTGCTAAACATCATACCTACCTTGCCCCATAGAACACCTTGCAAATCTTGACCTAATTTCCTTGCCCTAGTTGTTTAAATCCTCTTGATCTAGTAGACCCTACACAAACCAAAACCCTGAGCTACTATACCTAGCCTAATATCTTCTTTCCTCAGTCATTTTGACTGTGATCCATACAGAGAGGGCCCTCTCCTGGCCTAGTAGCTCTAGCTACTTGGTTAAGCGTGGTTTGAGGTTACCTCATAATTTCTTCTCTCAGCCTGAGTTCAATATGAGTGATAAAAATTCCTACACTCCCAAGTTCATCTTGACATTGGACAAAATTTGTTAAGTATACCGGAATAGTGTCATTCTTTTCTATCTTGATCTTCTTCAGTTTATCTTTGAGCGCTAATTTCTTATGGTCGCAGCTACTTTGGAACAGATCCATCAAAGCCGTCCACATAGAATATGGTGTGGCTTTCCTATGGAGGCTTGAGACAATGTGCTCTCATACTCCCTCCAACAAGATCATCCTCGCCCTTGCCACTTTCTTTTGCCATGCATCAAGATTTGCAAAATCTGCAGCATCTAGCTTAGGAACATATTTTTCAATGAATTCCTTCAAGCGATTGTCTTAGAGTACTGCCTCCAGCCTGTCCTTCCAAGAAATGTGGTTTGAGCTACCATCAAGTGCATACTCTAACCTGAAGCCATTGAAATCCATTTCGATCTTGAATCAGCTATAGCACCAAGAAAGTCTTTCTACAAGTTCGAATTACTTCCAGCCACAAACTCAGCTCGTGCTTCACTTCTACAATTTCCTGTGCTCTGATACCATGTAGAAATTATACAATATGCATGTATATCTTGGATCCACCAGATCTAAAAATATGCTAAATTTAAATATTGAATTGCTTCTACGAATATTTGCGGAATTAAAAACACAATCGCCAATTACATAAACATGAAGAAAGATCAATCACACACAACAAAGATAATTTCTAGGGGAAAGCTTAAAACTTAAAACTCCACTATATTCTATCATGGATCATGAAACAATTACATACAAAACTCTAATCACAAAAGCTCTCAGTACATCAACTAATTGTCTCACACTTTCATACAAAAATTGGCAAATCCCTTAGCCGATTTACTGTCTCCAGACAGCATACCTCCACTGCGCAATCCCTGATGGTAAATAACCTTGAATAATAGATGCCTTGCCTGCCTTTACTACGTAAATATCATGGTCTCATCCAATGTGTGTGTGATTGCATGTGTGCAAGAGGATAATGTCGAAACTGATAGTTTACTTCCCTTTCTCCTAGAACTCAAATGGGTCTCCACTGGATCTGACATGAATGTAGTTAATAATAGTAAAAACATCAGTTTCATGTGAGATCACTACATGTGAATTAATTAATATTTAATTCACTTGATCTCTCACTAGTGTATCTGTAGTTACAACATCACAATTGACTCTAACTCACTTAATTGCGCTAAAATGATTTACAACTTGCACAACTCATGCACCACTGCACTTCCAACTTTGTTACAACTTGAATCACTCAGTTACAACTCAAGTCACTCTACATGTCCCACCAACTAACCACTTAACTCGAAATTCACTTAGCTAACTGATATTACACTTCAGTTATCTATTTTCAAGTCCACATTGAGAATATATTATAGTTTAGTGTCCATCTATATTAAGGGATAATAAAAATAGTCATTCATTTAAAGGTATACATTCACTTAAAAATAGCCTGCGTGGGCCCCACCATAGTGTAGGTGCTTAATTTTAACTAGGATCATGGATGTTGTTTCCGGATGCGAATTTCAATGTTTCATGTTGAAAACTTCAACACTAGGTTTCTCATAGTCGAAGACCGTGTCTTGAGGATGGCTAGAGGATTAATATCCACTCCCCAAGATGAAATGATGTGGGATATAGCTGTAGCAAATATGAGGTATATTTTAGAGGATCATTTTTCATGTATAGAGGTTGCAATCCATCTACTTATGAAGGACTATGTGAGTCTACCTGGTATGACTTTGAGAATATATGGCTACCAGGTGGGTACTTTGCTTAATATTTTCGAACAAGAACATAGAAAAATATCATGAACTTCTTCTAAATGAATGCATAAAATATATCAATGTTGTCCCTACTAATGAAAAATACAAGTAGTTGGTGATGAAAAATGAGTATAAGTAAAATGTGTAGGTGTTGGCATTCCATTCACAGACATTAGATATCATGCCTAGTTTCCCTTACATTGCATCGTTTTATGCCACAGTGCCTGATTGTTGTTGGATTGTGATGTATCTCATAGAGGATTTTGTGAGCTATATATCCATTGGAGGTCACATGGACTTATATGATGCTTTGAAGAAGTATATATATAAGCTTTTAAACAATTCTATGAATGCAGATTTAATCAAATTGATCAACATTTCCATGCTGGAATATCTCATGCCATGCATATTTCTACGAATATGATATTTTTTGAGTGAACTCGTGACTTTTTTATGCAATGTGCTCCCCAATTTTGTGGCATTCCTATGTGTTTGGCAGAAAGGCCTCATGTTGCATTACCTACTTGAACTTTCTTGAAGAACTCTCAAGATGATGCACATGATGTGATGCTCAGTCTAGTCAAGTCTAAGGTGGATGAGTTTATGTTGCTAGCTGAAAAAATCAATTGGAACCTCGATGAAGTTCCACAAAATGGTAGCAAGTATCTAAATGAGGTTGTAATTTACTTGGAGACGTTGTTTTCTACAACACAACAAATATTACCTTTGGATGCTTTGGATAAGGTAGGAAGGGGGGTATTGAAGCACATATCAGACTACCTCATGGTGACACTTATGAGGGACAATGTAAAAACATTCAATATAAATGCTATAATGGGTATTGATAATGATTTAAGAGTGATAGAGTCCTATTCTGAGGAGGGATTCCACAACACTTTCTTGAGTGAGATTCAACGTGCTACAATTTTGAAGGACTGCTTAACAAAAGTGTTGAAGCTGGTTGATATTTTATTGATCAACCGGCCAGAGAACCTGATGAACCCGTTATAAGTGAGAAACACTATAGTGCTTTGGATTATAGAAAGGTTGCAGTGATTTCTGAGAAATTCAGAGATGTGCTTGAAAGGCTATTTGGAATCCCGGGGGTAGGAATTTAAAGTAAAATCCCCCAAAAAATTCCATCGATACATTAGTAAGGAGATTGAAAGATTTCAAATGATAGTTTCAATGGTATGTTTCAAGTCACTAATGGAAACACTGGATGTTTAATTTCTATTCATGCTCACTTCATTATATTAAAGTTTGTTTACATCTTACATGTTTATAGTAATATGCTTTCTGCTTCTCAGAGCATTTAGGAAAAATACAATTTGCTGTATGGAGTGTTTGTCTAGCCACAAAATTTAAAAGCCTTAGTAAAATCAACAAATTAGCCCATGAGACTTAGGTGAATTATATCATTAATAAAAAATTCTTTCTGATCTACTATGTCATGTGAAATATTGTTTTTCCCCTCTCCCTTTGTGTTTTTACTTCCCATTTTATATGTATTTGTCTTACTTGCATAGGAACCTCCTTAATTATGACAACCCTTTGAATATGGTCCTAAATCAATTCCTGCATGGTTGATCTGTAAAGTGTAGTTAGAAACTATCTTCAAGCAATGAAACTGAGCAACAAGAATGCCTATAATTTGTTAAAATATGTGTAAAATTGGATAAATTAACCATTTAATTATTTAAAATGAAATAGGGTACATAATACAAAATATATTCTAGAAACCTTTGACCAAAGAGGAGGTAATGGTTCTTGAATAAGGCTTGACTAGACACTGAATTTGGGATGATTGAAATCTGTATTTGTATTTTTTAGAGGGGGAAAGGTGGGGATTTTCTATTGGTATAAAATAGCTATTGAAGCTATGTAACTTCCAAGCACAGGATTTGCAACATAGTTAAGTGATGAACAAAATTGTCGAAGCTTCTGTCTTCAGGAGTGTTTCTTTGCCTAGGCTTACCTAACCAACATTATTATTTTTCAAGTATCTTTTAGTCTAAGATTCTATTGCATCTTAACATTATAAGTTTGTATTTAATACCTTGTAATATAATTGGTATTTGAGATAATATAAAAATGATAGAAAATTAAATTGTAATGATGATGCTATTATATGTATAAAGTCATGATTTACGACAAAGGGCTATAATGAACACATATATAGTCCCTTGGACTGTGGTAAATCACCATCCAAATTGCAAATATTAAATAGTCTATAAAAACCAAGGAAAATTTGAAGGATGGAAAATTATCTTGAAGTTTAAAAAATTGGTAAATCTCAGTAGTCCCTAATATGCACACTATAAAATTTTTATTGATGTATTTGTAAAATTATTCAAATTTTTAATGGTTTTATGTATACTCTCTATATAATGTTGCTGATTTTTAACGTAAAATACTTTTATATTGTAAAATTTGGTTGAATCATTTTTGTAAGAATGGAAAATGGCGAATATTTTTTTTTGGAAAAATAATGGAAAATTAGCCCACCTGGGAATATAGCCCCTAAAATTTTCCATGATAAAAACAATGTCCAATGTGGAAAATTTTAGGATACAATAATGTATGAATTTATGAAAGTGTTATCAAAATTAAGGTTGTGATTTTGAAATTTAACCCCATCTACTATCTATTCCACTACTCAAAATTTCACATCTCTTATTTCCCAGTCTTAGACTATGCAGGTTTTCTTGTATCCTTTTCACTCTCACCCATCCTTACTTTTCTCTGTGCCAAGAAACTTATGCTTCCCATCTATGCCTCATTGAGCCTCTCTTTTTAGATTTCTAGTTATTGGTTTCAGAGATATGGATGGACAAAAGCTAGGTGATAAAGCTCTGATTGATGGAAAGAAAGATGTTTCTAATGATTGATCGATATAAGCGTGTTACACGGTAATTTGTCACGCTCCTACCATTTTCCGTCCGGCATGGGAGCTAACGAATTTGAGGCAATGTCATGCCTTGAAACCATTATCATTGCATTCTCTAAACATGAGCTTCAATTTCCCTAAATACATCTCTTGCAAAAAACCAACATAAAACATCCCTTTGCATAAGCGCGAATTAGCCAGTTCATCACTCGTGCTAATGAGGAAAATCCTACAAACAGGTCGTGCCAGAAATTTGGAGGCCATCCCCGAGTCGCGATGCTTTTGACAATTTAAGGAGTGTTTTTTAAAATAAGATGGTGGAAGTTTCATCTAACCAATTCACAGGCAGTTTCTATCTTGAGTTGGGACGTTTGGCTATGGGAGTTCCATGGAAGGGAAGTGGTTTGCCACCTCTCATGGAACCTTCCTTGATGATAGGGCCAATCCCACAATAATAGGGATCCCAACTCCTTCCTTCCCCATCTATAAAAGCTTGCCTATTGCCATTGCAAGCTAGTCTTGAAGTGCCTAAGCTTTGAATCTCCAAATTCCCAAGAGCCTTCATGCTGCAAGAGCCCTCATTCTTCCCTTAAGGCCAACTCAAGCAAGGAGACTATCGTCGAGAGACTCTAAGAGAGGCTTGTCCCATCCCTGGCAGGCTTTACGAGACGTGCACGACTGGAGACCCTTCTGAAGGAGACCTCAGCGTCAGAAAATTGGTTGTACTCTCTTTCGATTGCTTATTAATGAATGACTACTGGTTATGGTTCCACTCTGTTTTTCACTTATGATAATGATGAGTTATATCCTTTCTGACTGATATATAGTTGCGTATTCTGGATTTTATGCTTGTATTCGTATTGTTTCTTGCATGCGCAAGTGTCCATTCACGGAGATCGTGGGGATCGTGATCTGTCGAGGCTGAGGAACGGGAACAATGTCTCTTCTATGAATCATAGCGTTGGATTCCAGGTAGGCCTCCATCGTTGGTCTATTTATTCGCAATTAGGAACTTGCGCTGTAGCATTTGATGATTGTTTCTAGACCCGTTCTGGGCTAGTAGGGATCGCCTCTGTCCGCAGAGGGGATTTACCTCTTCAACAATTTGGCGACTCCACTGGGGATCGTCTAGTTTTTGTTGTCTCGTTTTGATTGTCTTGTTTTGATTGTTTCGGGGTTTTTCTTACTTGATTAGCCTTCTGGGCTGGGTTCTCTTGTTGTTTTTTGCTTCTTGGTTTGCTTAGATATCATTGATCTTCTTCTGGAGTAGTTCTTTTTTATTTTTGACTGAGGAACTCAACTGGCGCGCTTTTTAGCTCGACAGTCGCGCCAATTGGCGCATGTTGCTTTTGTATTGCCCGCGCCAATTTCTTTCTGGCACGAGTTTCAACCTCACAGTCGCGCCACTCCTGTGAGGCATTAGGGTTTTCTCAGTTTTGAGCTCTCTGGGCCTTGTCAGTGTTTTTCTTTTTGGTTTTTCAGCTACCTGAGTGTGTTGGAGTCCTGTTTTACTGGGGGTTTGCCTTCGTCCTTTGGTTGTTTTCTTTTCTCCATCGATTTCACGTTTTAAGCCCTAGGGCATCTAGTGGCTTTGTGCATCGAGCCCTCCTTAGGAGTTTTGGTGTTTTTTTAATCTAGTCAATCCTCTGATTGTTCCTCCACATTCTCTTAGTAGTTGTTCACCGTTTTATTGTGATTTTTGAGTGATTGTTCTTCTCTACACTCAAATTTCGTTTGGTCTTGCTTTGGGCCCAGATCACACGGTCCATTGGAACCTTTGGGACTTTTTCTCGGTTTTGAGAGACTTTGGTCGATTTGAGATCTGATTGTTGGTGTCATTGAGTGAAATTTGTTTGTTTTGCTCTCTTAATATCATTTCTCAAGTTGTTCTGTTTGTTTTCGGTTTGTTTAGTGCATCTAGCTATCAAACATTGAAAATTAAAAAAAAAAAATCTCTTTTGCTTTGGTTGATTAGTGCAAATTGAAATCTTTTCGATTTTACTAGTAATTAGTGAATTTGAATGAAAAGTTTTGATTTCATTAGTTGCATTAGAGATATCATTGATTGTCTTCCGATCATTTTGTTTGTGTAAAAGCTTCCAACTCTTTTGTAGCTAGTTTTCATTGAACGAAATGATGTATTATGGCATGTAGTTTTGCATTTAGGAGAATTTTTGAGACAACACATTCGTTAGGGCCTGAAAACTAAAACGTAATTGAAGATCAACTTTAAAATCTACTCAATTTACACTAAGGCAGCATTGAAATCTAACGAAACACATTTAGAGGTCTAGGCTAGAGACGTGTTCCGGCATCTTTAAACCTAGTAGCTGTCGTTCGCCTTTTGGCTTTAGACAGCGCTAGTACGGACTTGTGCTCCCCGTACCGTCGCGTATATAAAGGGAGACCCCTCTAGGTTTCAATCCTTTATCCGTAGGAAGCCGAGTCTGCCACCCTATACCCGTGATACACCGAACACAGCATTCGGGGAGATTTCCTGCACGTATGGAAAGTCCTTGGTTGATTTCTCTTTCATTATTGAAACCAAGGTGTATATTGCAGTTCACGGTTATTTGGTACACCCTTTTGCCTAGTATTCCTGAGCAGTCATTTGATCTTTTCTGACTCCCTAAATTTTAAAGGATCACCAAGCGCTTGTCCTTTCACGCTTGTGTCAAATCTGAAAGAGATAGAGTCACCTTTTTTACCGTTTCTCGACTCTTAAAACATGAAACGGTGAAGTTTCTTATTTTTCAATGTGGTAAAAAATTAATCACCCACGATTACACGCCCTGTTAGATTTTGTTTGTTGACCGTTTGATCGTGTGTCTTGACTCTTTTTCAGCCCGTGTGTGTGTTTGTTCTTTTTTCTCTTGTCGTTTGCCACAGTGGCGGAACCTTCGGTTTCGTCTACTGGTAGTCCTTACACGGACGATTCATCAGAGGTTTCCCAATCCTCTGCTGAACCGCAGCAGCCTATTGTTTCCGAGTTTCCTGACGGGGGACCGGTTCTTTCTGAGCAACCCTTTGGGGGACCAGTTGAGTTCGATTGGCCCTTTTCGGACCCTGTGTCTGAATTGAGATTAGGAGCTGATTTCCTTTCTCTTACATCGAGTTCGCCTTTTGTTGCTGCTGTATTTCCTCCTAGTCCTCGCTGTCTATTGCGTGATCTAATGGCAGGCTCAACCATGAGTGATTCTGGTGAGGAAATCCCAACGTCTGGTGAAGACTATCAACTCTTCCCTCGAAGATTGTTTCCGGGAGACAACTCTGAACTGGCTGACATGTCAACAGCCGGTCCCTCTTTACCACTGGGATACAGGTCTTTGGGTCAGATCATTTCTGCCGCAGCCTCTATGGGAGTGTCAGCTCCTTCTCCGAGGCCAGCTGCTCCTTCACCCGGGGTGTCTCCTCAGACGCCCGTTACTTCTGTACCCGTTCGGCCCAATGTTTGTGTGGCCGCCTCTTCTCCTATTGTCACAGCACCCTCTGCCAGAGCTATGCCAACTCCTGAAGATATCTGTCTAGCGACTGCTATACCGGAGAACATCTCTCCAGAGGAGTATCGGTTGTCTCTGCAACAACCGAACCCCGAGGTTGGACCATCCTCCCAAGATCCCAACCGCTCTTATTTTTCGCACTATGCACATGATGGTACGCCCGTGTATGCTTTTCCAGGTCAGTATGACGAGCACAGGGACATTTTACGTCTGCCCGCTCCTGAGGCTTACCTCCATGCTCAAGGGTTACCTCATAACCAGGCTTATAACCCGCAAGGGCAACCTTTCCAAGGCCAACCTTCGGGTCAACCTGACTATCCTTATGACCCACAGGGGCAGCCCATCCAAGGCTATCCTGCAGGCCAGCAAGGGCCATCGTACAGTCTGCAAGGACAGTATTACAGCCCTTCCATTCAACCTGTTCAGCCTCAGCCGGGGTACCAATCGGAACTGGTCTATGGTCTTGGGGAGCAAATCCAGCCTTCTCTACCAATGCAACCGCAGTATCCTGTTGTTTCTAACGTTGCATATCAGCTGGGACCATCCTATGGTTCTGCTTCAGGTCAAACCGATTTCCAACAACCACTTGGCTCTATTCCTCCACCAGGCCAACCGGCTCATCCGGTACAACCCGGTGTTCCGCCTCCAGGCCAACCGGCCCATCCAGTACAACCTGGGGCTCCTTTTCAGCCAGGTCAACCTGCGCAACCGGCGTCGCCTGTCTATCTGGGTCAACCTGGTCATTCAGGTCAGCCCTCTCAGCCGGGTCAACCTGTTCACTCAGGGCAACCCTCTCAATCGGGTCAACTTGTTCACTCAGGGCAGCCCGCTCATTCCATTAACCCTGCCCAGCAGCCGATTCATTCGATGCCACAGCCAAATCAACAGTTTCGCCCTAATTATCAGGCTCCGTAGGGTTCCACTTTTCAGCAGCCGACTCATCCTCAGGGCGGTTATCATCCTCATGGTCAATCTCAACCGAATTATAACCGCCCCAGAGGTTCTCAGTATTATCCTCCTCCACCCGGTTTCACTTATACTCAGCAGCCAAATCCAAATGCTGCTTATACTCGGCCGATGTATAATCAGGGTCCGTACTCTGGTTATCAAGCCCCACACACTGGTTACCAGCATCCAAATCAGTTTGGTTATACGACCTACACCCCCTACGGTTAGAATACAGAACCCATGGGGGCAAGGATATTCACAACCATTGTGGAGTATGGGTACCGGTCCTCATCCTGGGCCCGGCATGCTGGTTAATCCGCCATTGTCGTTCCTGGCCACCTTGGAGTTGCCGGATGTTTCAAAATTGACCAATGATCCGATTTTACATAATCCGTATTGGCCTCTGGTTCCTACCAAGATACCAAGTTACTGCCCCAAGTTTGAGGGAAAAGCTGGAGAGGACCCCCAGGCGCATGTGATGACGTATCATCTTTGGTCTTCGTCTAACTCTTGGGTCGACGATTTGATTCGTCTGCGTCTCTTCCAGCATACTTTAACTGGAGCTAATGCTAAGTGGTACATAGAATTATCTCGTGGCATTTTCCAAGATTTCAATTCTTTAGCCATGGCTTTCCTCACGCACTTTCAGTTACTGGTTCGTTATGAAGTTGGGACGCACCTCCTGACTTCACTGAAGCAGGATAAAGCCACTCATATCTCTAATCACATTCATGAGTGGCAGTTCCGTCGTAGACTGATCAAGTTTCATATATTAGATCAGATAATAACTCACTGGTTCACCACCTCCTTCGTGAATAAAATCGCCCAGGATATTGCGATGGGAGCGTGTGTGACGGAGGAACAAGCCATTGCGCGTGCTCAATATCTGGATCTTGTATATTCTCAGTCCGACATGCTTTATGATATCTTGCCTGATGCTCCACAGTCCGGAACCTCTAAGGCCCCACCTACCCCTGCAGTGGATGGTGTCATTGGTTCCGTCTCTCAGAATTCGAAGAAATCTTCGAATGGGAAGCAGAAGTCTAATTCTTCCAACAATGCTCCTGCTAACCCCGCCCCCTCCGATTATGGCAAAACCGTGGAAGTGAATGCCGTTCAGGCCAATCCTACGGAGAAAACTTCCAAGGGGAAAAATAAGGGCAAAGGAAAATCTAAATCTGATTCCCCAAAGCCAGAATCTAAATCTCGCATTGAGGATGGCTCTCAGCGTAAACCGAAGTACCCTTGCCTCATTTTTGAAGGGGACCATTATAATAAGGATTTTCCACGACGATCCGAGGTTAGTAAACTTCTCAAGGGCTCTAAAGGGACTCCGACAGTTCTAAAAGAGCCATTCCCGTCTCAACAGACCCAAATGGTTGAACAGCCGTCACCATCTGCACCATTTGGGTCCCAAGTTTTCATGATGAATGGTGTTGCACCTATCTCTGTCGCTATGCATTCGAAGGATTACAACGAATCGCGGCAGGCACTCGGGAAGGCAGTTGCGAATGGATCGCCTCCCCCACCTATCTCTGGTTCGTTGGAAATCGAGAAGCCTACTCCTGAACCCGTTATGAAGCCACCTTCTAAAGGTGTCTTACGAAGATCTTCTTATAATCCAAATGCTCGTGCTGCTCAACATTACAGCATTGTTGAGGATTTGGCACAGGCACCCTCTGCTATGTCTGCACTAGAATTTCTTCAAAGTTGTCCTTCTCAACAGAAGGCTTTATTGTCTGCAATCGGGGGAATTGATCCCGCCAATTCGAGTCTTCTCACCTTCGATTTAGAGAATTTCACTCCCCGGCTTCCATCGTATCGTTTTCTTATTCAAGCTTCGATTAATGGCCCGCCATTCATGGAAATTTTCTGCCGTGATGAAGGTGCCTCTACCTGCGTTATGTCCTCCGCTTGCTGGAAGGCCATCGGCTCTCCAGCCCTTTCGTCATCTCCCAATGCCCTAGAGGCATTTGATGGTCGGGAATCTAAACCCCTGGGTGTTCTCGAGAGTCTAGCGATCACATTACAAGGGAAGACTGTCAACGTGGAAGTAGAAGTAGTCGACGCCAGGCTCAACTACAATATACTTCTTGGCCGCAGCTGGACCCATGCCATGCTATGCGTGCCGTCCACCGTCTTTCGACTTCTTAAGTTCCCTCACGAGGGAAAAATCGTCACGGTGGATCAGTTGTCCTTCTTCACCTCCACCTCCGAGAACAACGTACCATACGTGGATCAGATTCCGAATCCCCCTGATAGTGTAGGACCCGGTCTCTTCAAAGACCCCGTCCTCATGGGTATCTTTCCCGCACCACCACCGTACACCGCTCAAGTTAACATGATTTCCAGGTCCGATGACCCCTGGCTTATTCCTACGCCTGAGCAGGTGTTTGAGTTTGGAGAATAAATGCCCTTGACTCCAGTAGAGATCAGCTACTATGAAATTGTTGCCGCATCTGATCCTCCACCTCCTCAGCATGCTCCTTTGAGCATGGCTCTCGATGTCTACTCTCAATCCCCTTGGCTTGGTCAGGCCGATTCACCTGATCCTCTCAAAGAGACTTTTCCTTCCGATGAGGCCATCATTGAAACTATGTCTCTTGAGGAGCTACCTTGGGGCGATGGACATCATCGCTCCTCTTTTATGCCTAGCTTGGGGGCAATGACTGACTGTCTGGAGCGTTATGCTACTCAGGTTCCTACCCCTCCTCTTCAAATGCCCATTTTGACGCACGAGGTTTTTTCGGAGGGTAACCTGAGTAACATCACTCAAACCATCCCGATCAACATCTCCGTTAAACCGGGGATCGTTGAGAATATTCACGTGGGAGTGACTTGTTCTCCCGATGAGATTCAAGTCTATACTGATCTTTTTAAAGAATTCAGAGATGTGTTTGCCTGGTCCTACGAGGAAATGTCGGGGATTGATCCCAGTATCGTAGTGCATGAGATTCCAACCTACACTAGTGCGAAGCCCGTGCGCCAACGCTTACGCCCCATGCATCCTCAGAAAGCCACTGCAATTAAGGCAGAAGTTGAAAAACTTCTGAACGCGGGTTTTATTTATCCTATCCCCCTCACAGAATGGGTGTCTAACATTGTCCCTGTCGATAAAAAGCAGGGTACTATTAGGGTCTGTGTTGATTACCGCGACATCAATCACGCCTATCCAAAAGATAACTATCCCACTCCGTTCATAGACAAGATTATCGACGAATGTGCCGGAAGTGAGATTTATTCCTTGATGGACGGTTTCTTAGGGTATAATCAAATCAATATTGCACCTGAGGATCAACACAAGACTACGTTCATCTGTCTGTGGGGTACTTTCGCGTATAAAAAGCTCTCGTTCGGCTTGAAGAACGCTGGAGCTACTTTTCAGCGTGCGATGTCTTATGCTTTCCATGACATTCGCCATATCATTCAGCCTTATCTGGACGACTTGCCAGCTCATTCAGCTAGGCGAGAGGATCACCCTGAACACCTCCGCGAGATTTTCCTTCGCTGTAGGCGCTAAAATATTAGGCTCAACCCTCATAAGTGCGTCTTCGGCGTGGATTCTGGCCGTCTTTTGGGATTCATAGTCTCCAAAGACGGAATTCGCCTTGACCCTTTAAAAGTCGAGGCTATCATCAACCTCCCATCACCCTCCTCGTTATATCAGTTGCAGAGTCTGCAGGGAAAAGCGAACTTCCTTCGACGCTTTATCCCGAACTACGCTGAGGTGGCCAAAGGATTTACGCGCCTATTAAAGCAGAATGTTCCCTTCCATTGGGACGAAATTGCTCAGCAATCCTTTGAGAAGCTAAAGACATTATTGGTTAATGCTCCTTTGCTTCGTCCTCCGGACTATCATCGTGATTTCACTTTGTATCTCGCCGCCGCGTTTAGCACCATTGCTATGGTTCTGGTGCAGGATGATGATGATGGTAATGAACATGTCGTTTATTATCTATCACGAAACCTTCTCGATACAGAAACATGCTATGCTCATGTCGAGAAGTTGGCTTTAGCCGCCGTACACGCTGTGCAGCGCTTTCGCCATTACATCCTGCTGCGCACGATAACAGTGGTTTCGGATTGCAACCCCATGACATATATTCTCTCTAGACAATTGCTGGGGGGAAAATACTCCAAATGGATCGTTATCCTGCAAGAGTTTGACTTAGAGTTCACCACTGCTAAGTCAACCAAATCACTTGTTTTCGCGGATCTTATATGCTCACTCCCGACAGACTCCACTCCTTCACACTCCGAGGATCATATCCCGGACGAAACTCTTTTCCTCATCAGTACTCGTGACCCTTGGTATGGCGACATAATCGTGTATCTTCAGACCTCCACATTTCGGTCTGAGTTGACTAAAGATGCCCGACGTCGAATTCGGCATCAGTCTCAACCCTACCGCATCGTAGGAGATACTTTATACCGTGTTGGAGTAGATTCGGTGCTCCGCCGGTGCCTTACCTTGGAAGAGGCTGAAAAGGCCCTCAATGACTGCCACAGTGGCGCCTGTGGTGGACATATGTCCGGATATGCTACTGCTCAAAAGATTTTGCGAGCAGGATACTTCTGGCCGTCAATATTCAAAGATTGTATTACGGTAGTCCGAAAATGTCACGCGTGCCAGGTGTTTCAGTGCAAGATGCGCGCGCCACCTCTTCCTTTGCACCCTGTTGTTACTGTTGGCCCGTTTGTGAAATGGGGCGTGGATTTTATGACGTGTAACCCTCACTCGGCCGGGGGGCATGCGTATATAATCGTAGCTGTCGACTACTTCACCAAGTGGGCCGAAGCGATGCCTACACTTGCGGCCGATGGTAAAACAGCTGCTCAATTCATCTTCAACCACATCATCGCGTGTTTCGGGGTTCCTCAGGCCATCGTTACCGACCATGGTACTCATTTCCGAGATTATATGATGGCCGAGCTGACATCGAGGTTGGGCTTACGCCACGATAGCTCAACGCCATATTACCCTCAGGAAAATGGCCAGGTTGAAGCAGTGAACAAGGTTTTGGTCACTATGCTTCAACGAACAGTTGGGATTCATAAATCAAATTGGCACCTCCAACTGTTCTCAGCTCTTTGGGCTTACCGAACGTCTGCTAAGAGTGCGACTAGGTTCACACCATTTCAATTGGTGTATGGTCTAGAAGCAACTCTTCCGGTTGAATGCGAGATTCCTTCTTTGAAATTAGCTGTAGAACTTCTACCCGACACTTTTGCTGAAGAAGAGCGTATAATGTATCTGGAACGATTAGATGAAACCCGCCGCTTGGCTGCCTTAGTCATTGAGGCACAAAAGAAGCGAGTCAAAGCTCACTTCGATCAATCGGTTTCACCACGTTCCTTCGTTGAAGGGGACCTTGTCCTCCAGTATGATCAAGCACACGATAATCTTGGGGCGGGGAAGTTCCAACCCATGTGGCATGGGCCCTATATAGTTAAACGGGTATTAAAGAATGGGGCCTACGAGCTTATAGATTATGAAGGAGTTTCGCTGGCACAGCCCAGAAATGGGCTGTACCTGAAGAAATACTACACTTAAAGTCATTTTTGTGTGGTGTGTGTACATAGGTGTGTCTATTCATTTGTGTGCATGTGTGGTGTGGTGTGCAGTGTAAACGTATTTCTGCTGATCGGGTCTTCCTGATTGTGCAAATGTCCATCAATCCATTCGTTGGGTTCGCGGATGGTGCCTCCCGCAGTACCAGGAATCTGTCTTCAGCAGCCTGGGTAATCTATGATCCTGCTGGTGAGTTGGTCAACCTGCAAGGTGTGTGTCTAGGACGTACTACGAACAACATCGCGGAATATAGTGCTGTGTTAGAATTATTAACCGAGGCAGTAAACCTTGGTATCCGTGAATTTCTTGTGTATATTCACAACTTGTAGTGTTATAGCTGAACGGACACTATTCGGTCATAAATCCACACATTTACGTACATGTCTGCGTATTTGTTCTTACGGAAAAGAAATTTGAAAAGGCTATGTACATATCAACATATACCCAGACATTTGAATACATTAACAGATGCAGTAGCAAATTTGGTATTAGACAGAAATTTGCGCAATTTGTAAATCATCATCACATGTAAAGAAAGATCCATCCAGAAATAGATATGCATATATATATAGATATCGAAGTGTTTACATAGCGTGTGTCACATAAAGTCAAAAATATACATAATCGTCTTAAATACATCCAGAGACGATATGTCTCTCAAAAAATATGTGTGGTAAAAGCCCTAAGAGTCTAATCCGCATGGTGCTCATGATAACATGTAACTGCACGCACTGAGCGTCTCAGAAGTCGGTGGATTCGACTAGGTACTCCCACCGTATGTCGCTGGTACGCCATCGGTACATCTGCCAGCCGAGCATAGTCCGGGATCCCTCGGGAAATACCTTCAAGATTCTGGATCAACTCCTCCCCTCCTGTACCCTCTGCCTGAGGATCAGGGGCGAGAAGAGTCCTCCGCGCGATTGGAGACATACCGGCTGGTCTCTCGGGGCCCACATCTGCATACATATAAAATGTGTTAGGACGAATGTGTATTAACAAAAAAATCATAAAACATAAAAATCAAAAGAGATGAGGTCATACCCAACTCCTCGTCCCAGTCATCTCCTTCTGGCAGTGGGAGATCTGGGTCTCCGGTGAAATCGGTTCCTGCATATGGCCAGTCCTCCACTACGATCAACTGGCGCCACAACCACCCAAAAAACTCCGGCCTCCACGACATCTGTTGGCCTCCTCCAGCTCTGGGCATTAGTGTTGCCCAGCGAGCCATTCTTGGCTCTCGTGGAATCGGCTCAGCTACGATGGCCCCTTGGCCTTGGAAGATTGGTAATCGTTCCAGAATAAACGACACCAGGATGGAACCGTAGCCGAACTGTTTCAGTTTGGCTTGCTTGCATTTCGTGAGCTGTCTCTTCATGTTTATTGTTACTGCTGTAGCCTAGTCAAACAATAGGGGACTCATGCATTCTGAGGCCAGCAGGAGTTGGGCCTTTGTGGCCTCGTGCGGTGCCTCCGACCCGCCAGCCCGCGCGATGGTATGTAGGACTACCCTCAGTGCCAGATTGGGGATGGTGTGAATATCCACCTTTTTACTCCCTGATCCCATTTGTGCCCTTGGGCACACTCGTGCCATCACTTCCTCCATCTTCTCGCCGGATGGTCTGCTCCCAGTCAAGATGGGCACCGGACCTCTGCGAGACAGTCCGGTTATAAAGTACACATCAGAGACCTCCAGTTCCAACACCTGGTCTCGTAACTTGAACACTTGTTCCTGTTCATCCCAAATATTGATCAGATACTGGAGGAGCTCAGGCTGAGCTCGTAAACAGGGTGTTAGGAAGAAATTCTTTAGCCCACAGTTTCTGAGGGCATTCATGCAAGCCTCATTTTCTATGGCCTGTTCATCCTCTTCTCCATGCTCTCTTTCTTTCCACTCAATCACCATTTTGCTTGATTTCCTGCATCCACATGGTCACAAACCCTTAATTAGATCTCTGTTAGGCTTCCAAATTCATTTAAATTGGTTAAAATTTCGAATTTTTAGGCGGAAATTTGGGTTCGGCCGCTGGCGCGGCTGTTTTGTGAACAGTCGCGCCAGGTGGCGCGAGGCCTTTACATGTAAAAGCCCATTGGCACTGGTCCGTGCCCGATACCCGCGCCAATGAGCGCAGCCCTAAAAATTCAAAAAGTTGCCACAAGAGTCTGATACATGAGGGAGAACTATTAAAAGGCGGATTGAAATGAAGTACAGGGAAGCGCCTCTTACCTGTAACATATAAGAATCTGAATGGTAAACCGGATCTTTCGCAATCACCGTTAGAAGTTTGCACTCCAAATGGACCACTGCTGCTTTTCACCAAGGTAAATAGTAAATGTAATTTTGTTTTTACCATTTTGGCATATTTATAACTTTTTCGACACAGGATAGGTTTTAAAAGTTATTTTTTCTCAAATATTTTAATATGTTATGTCGAAAATGGGTTTTACGCTTGCTTGGTATGTGCAGCAACAGGTTTTTTCGCGACTTTAACAGTGAAAACGAGTTGTATTTTATACTTTTTTCGGACTCAGTAAATACACGAAAAAGTCACTTTGGAGTCATCTTATAGCTCTTTTTTGACTCTCTAAACATGAAAAGATTGCCGAGGCCCTTGTCGTTTCGATCTCGTTAAAATGGACACGAATCGACATCTACCCAGTATACGTTTACCCCTTTTTTGGGCTGGGATAGATTAATTACGAAAAAGGAATACCCTAGCCTATCGCGACTAGGAGGTTTTCTCAGATATTGTTTTCTACCTTTTCGAATTTGAGAAACTATTTACGAAAAGGGACTTTTGGAGTTTACTTTTCTGCTGTCTTTTCAAACTCTCTAAACATGAAAAGACGCTGAGTTCTTCCTTTGTCAGACTCGTTAAACCCTGATGACATCGGATTCAGTCGCAATGACGTTCTCCGAGTTCCTCCTTCCTAGGACTCGTTAAATGCACTAGGATGGATTTGCCCGAAAGGCGGACTTATATTACAAGCATATGCTATCCCCTTCAAGCTTGTTATCAAAAATAATTGGGGTACTCACCAGAAATGGTGGGGGAAAAATGGAACCATCATCATTGTCGTGTCGGCAGTATGTCACTCTTGAACATGGCACTTGTCTGCATTCGTGTCGGGTTGGGGACATCTCATCTCGTTTTTCACTTGCTTCCATGGGTTGGATAATCCTTTTTGACCTCTCCTCTGCTCATTGCCTCGTCACCATGACCTCTGATCCGTTGATGTCAAATACTGCCAAAACCACTATTTGTGCCATTATATGTTCAAGAGAAGTTGACCTCTGCAAATATCAACCTTCCTCTGATTCTCATACGATCCTGATTCACAAAAAAAAACATCATGTTCCTCTGTCTCGTGTCGATGATGTGGGAAACATTATGGCCCACCTTCGATCAAGGTCACTTCCTGTCGACTTCAGCTCATTATCCGGGAAGTTGATCTAGAGACTCCCTTATGGTACCTTGGAGCCTGCATGCCTCAATGGCAGGTTCGTCGCATTCGACGTGAGGTTTTCATCATTGGCCTCCGATCGAGTGATTCTGTGGGTGTTCGATGCCGACTCATTGATTCACATGCGAAGCCACATGAGATACATGGTACAACAGGAGTCCATAAATGTTATTGGTTCCTTCTGCCTTGGTGACAACAGCTTTAATATGTGATACTGACAATGGTGGAGCCTTGTTCCATCTTTCGACAGCTCACACTATTTGCATGTGAACTTAATATATAAATATGTTTGGGTCAAGATGGAGCGCAAGACCCTGGATTTTGTCTGTTGTAATCCGGTACAACGATATTGTAGTTATTATGATTATTTATTAGCTTATTCAATGGATGACGCGCGACCATACCGAGGTCTGTTACGAAGCAATCCCTCCTTTGGATGGCTGCGTCCATACCACGGATAAGTTATAGTATGCTGTTTGGATGATTGCCTTCCTCCACCTCTTATCAACAATATGAGTGCTTCTCGTTTATTTCTCCACGCGGAGTTCAGGCAGGCGGGGCTTCAGTTGAACATGTTCTCGTAAAGCATTTCACCCCTCTCTCTCTCGGACCTCATACTTTAGGGGGCATCTGTTACACAGTAATTTGTCACCGTCCCTACCATTCCCCGTCCCGCACAATGGAGGACCCATTTTGTGACCTGTGAACATTGTCATGCCTTGAAATCATTATCATTTCATTCCTCTAAACATGAGCTTCAATTTCCCTAAAGACATCTCCTTGCAAAAAACCATGAAAACATCTCCTTTTGCATTGGCGCGGGCAGACAGTTCATCACTCGCGCCAATGGGGAAAATCCTACAAAAAAGAGAGGCGCCAGCTGGCGTCTCCAAATACGGTTGTGAAGCCTTTCTTGTACCAGTTAAAATTGTTTAAAATAATATGGCGGAAGTTTCATCCTAACAAATTCCTGGACTGATTTCTATCTTGAGTTGGGACGTTTGGCTACGGATTTCCATAGAGAGGAAGTGGTTTGCCACCTCTCATGGAAGCTTCCTTGATGATAGGGCCAATCCCACAATTATAGGGATCCCAACTCCCCTTCCTCCATCTATAAAAGCTTGCTCATTGCCATTGCAAGATAGTCTTGAAGTGCCTAAGCTTTGAATCTCCAAATTCCCAAGAGCCTTCATGCTGCAAGAGCCCTCATTCTTCCCTTAAGGCCAACTCAAGCAAGGAGACTATCTTCGAGAGACTCTAAGAGAGGCTTGTCCCATCCCTGGCAGGCTTCGCGATACGTGCACGACTGGAGACCCCTCTGAAGGAGACCTCAGCGTCAGAACATTGGTTGTACTCTCTTTCGATTGCTTATTAATGAATGACTACTGGTTATGGTTCCACTCTGTTTTTCACTTATGATAATGATGAGTTATATCCTTTCTGACTGATATATAGTTGTGTATTCTGGATTTTATGCTTGTATTCGTGTTGTTTCTTGCATGTGCAGGTGTCCATTCACGGAGATCGTGGGGATTGTGATCTGCCGAGGCTGAGGAACGGGAACGCTGTCTCTTCTACGAAACATAGCATTGGACTCCAGGTAGGCCTCCATCGTTGGTCTATTTATTCGCAATTAGGAACTTGCGTTGTAGCATTTGATGATTGTTCTTCTTTAGGCAGTGCAGGCTAGCTGGAATTATGTATACTGCAGAGAGTTTACCTCTCCTCGACGGCGAG